>PVKS010005854.1:0-82381 GCA_004027875.1 Aplodontia rufa
CTGAGTTCCCGCTTAGTAGGGCTTCACTGAGAGCCCCTGGGAGTCACTTCCCAGCATGCACCCACAGAGCAGCTTTCCTCTCCAGTCCGTTTCACACCTTGAGCTGTTTCTCAAAGAGCAGTTCATGCAAGGAGCAATAGGGACAAGTGTGGCCGCTCCTCCCCAGGACTAGGGTTGCTGCCAGCGTGGGCCTTGGTGCGCAGTGTATCCTGCTACATTGTATCACTGTGTGACAATGCCAGAGGCCAGTAGGAGCCCAAGGCCTCAAAGCTGTCCTGTTGCCCCCTGACTGCTTAGCCAGTACTTAAACACAGGGGATTTCACGTATCAACATTTTCAACTTCTCTTGGAAAACAAGTTTGGAAAATGTCACTGGATTCTTCTTTCTTTCTTTTTAAATTTTTTATTTTGAGACCAAGACCCAGTCTCACTCAATTGCTTAGGGCCTCGCTAAGTTGCTGAGGCTGGCCTTGAACTTGGGATCCTCCTGCCTCAGCCTCCTGAGTCTCTGGGATCACAAGTGTGCGCCACCACCCAGCTGTTTCTAAATGGCCGCAGCAGCCTGGAGCAGTTTGAAGCACCTCCTTACGGTGCAGCCTGAGCTCTTCAATTAAATACAGTCCTCACTTCTCTCCCCAGCCTTTAAAAATTTTTTTTTCCATTCCGGAGCAATTTTTCTCATTTACTCTGCTTATTCTTAGACCGGTGCTTCTGAAGCTTTAAATGAGCATCCAAAGAGGTTTGTTAAAATACCAGCTCTGATTCAGTGATCTGGGTGGGTCCTGTCATTCTGCATCCTCGCAGCATCAAGGATGTTCGGGCTGCTGGTCCAAAGACCAGATTTTAAATGGCGAAGCTGTAGGCAATTTTTCTTAACCCTTAAAAATTTAAAGGGGCATCTCTTTCTTGTCATTCTGAATGCCTATCATTGAAAGAATCCCACTCGTTAGCATTCGATCATCTCTTTCAATATTTACCATTTGTTTCTCATGTTTTCTTTCTAAAAGCAAGCTGGCTGCGATCATGTTTTGAATTCGAAAGCCCGGAGAGATAAATGTGGAGTTTGTGGTGGCGATAATTCTTCATGCAAAACAATAGCGGGAACATTTAATACCGTACATTATGGTAAGAATCTGCTTCTAAGAACCGAGAAGGAAAAGTTTTAAAAATTGTAACTGCACATCGTATGTAAAAGTGTTAATGTCAGGCGTAAAATCAGTCTAGTTACGGTACATTATCCGCCAGGCTAGAAGGCACCTGATAGTGAGAATTCTGTTTCTTTGTGGCCCACCTTTTTGTCTCTTCTTAGAGAAAGTGAACCCTTAACAGGAACACTGAGTTTCTGCTGGATTCTTTTCAGGTTACAACACTGTGGTCCGAATTCCAGCTGGTGCTACCAATATTGATGTTCGACAGCACAGTTTCTCAGGGAAATCAGAAGACGATAACTATTTAGGTGAGATGGGAGGCCCCCTGCTATATTCTCAGGAATTCTGGCTTCCTTCCCTCTCTTCCACCTAGCCAGGGTTCCGACAGGTGCTCATAAAAGAAGCTGGTCTGAAAATTCATTCCTTCATTCACGCTCCTTCCTTCACCCTCTGAATATGGATTCAGGGGTTATGTGGTTGCCCTATTCAATATCAGGGGATTTACTCTGGCTTTTATAAAACAGAAAGGCTTCCGGTCAAATTTTGAAAGTACTTACCCTGTAAGTTCAGCATAAAATCATTGCTCTCGTTGAGAGTCTTTTGAAGAATCTGTCCTGTGGGTAACTGATGCAAATATTTTATTAGGCATTTCTTGACTTCAATTTTTTGTTATCAGCTCCATCCAGTAGCAGAGCACTGGTGGGCCGATGCAGTATTTTATTATGTCCGGTCACTCCAGAAGATTCTATAGTGGCAAGTATTTTCCTCAGGTCGTCACTAGCATGGCCAGCTTTGTTGCTCTACAGATTCCTCCTTCTCTCAGGATTAGTTCACATTTATTCCTTATATTTAACCACACGTAAAATTCATATCTATCCCTTGTACTTCAGGCAAAAGACACTATGTTGATCCTTAGCAGTGTCCCCAAGCAGTCCCACTTCAATTAATTATTCCATAAACTGCCATACATTTTTATAAATTTGCCCAATTGCCCTTTAAAAGAAGGGTAGGAGCAGGCATGGTGGCCCATGTCTGTAATCCCAGCAGCTGGGGAGGCTGAGGCAGGAGGATTGCAAGTTCAAAGCCAGCCTCAACTTAGTGAGGCCCTAAGCAACTTAGTGAGGCCCTGTCTCCAAATAAAAAAAAATATAAAAAAGCTCTGGGATGTGGCTCAGTGGTTAAGCATCTCTGTTTTCAGTCCCTGGTACCAAAAAAGAAAAGAAGGACAAGGGGAAGAGCAGAATGACTGAGAGGGATAAGCTGGTGGCCTTGCACCAGCCTCTTTCTAGCCATGCTGTCCATCCATGCCCTGTACGTAGACGTGGAAGAAATCAGGACAGTCTTGATGGAAAGCCAATTTTTTTAATTTTAATTTTTATTTTTATTTATTTATTTATTTTTTCAGGGCTGAGGATCAAACTCGGGACCTTCTGCGCCACTGAGCTAAATCCCCAACCCCAAAAGCCAATTTTTTAGAAGCAATTAATATGCTCGCTCTCGTGTTGTGTCCAGGCAGGAATTTGTTTATCCATGTGAACCCAGCCTCTCTAGAGGTTTGTGCCCAGCCTTTGGGCACACTGAGGTAGTTAATGAGTATCCGCTGAATCAAATTAGAACCTACGTGTACATTTTGAAATGTCCACATGAGCTCGTGCGTTGACAGATGGCGACCCTCCAGCCAGCCATGCTAATCAAGCATGATATTTGTGCGTGATTCCATCACAGCATTTTCTGCTATGGATCACCACTCATTCACTTATTTAATATGTACCAGCTTTATTTTAGGCATAATGAATGAGAGAAAAATCTGTTTTCTTAGAACCCACATTTTCATGGGAGAAGATAAACAATAGATAGTAAATTAAATTTAATCCTGTTTGAAAATGTAAAGTGGCGTTAAAAGCCAGAGCAGCCTAGGGAAATTGGGATACGGAGGATGGGGTGGTAGGGTGGGGTGTAGCTTAGCGCTGGAGCTCTTGCTTGGCATGCAGGAGGCCTTGGGTTCCATCCTCAGCACTGCAAAAGAAAAAATACAAACAAGGGTGGAGTGGGACCGTGAGGTTGAAGTGTCTGGAACAGAGGAAAGCAGAACAGGCTGTCTTGGGGACAGAAAGGCATTCCAGGTGGAGGGATTACCAGGGAGTCTGTGCAGCAGGAGCGCGTCTGGACTGTGGGACGAGCAGAGGGAGGCCACCGTGAGTGTTGCTGGAGGAGCTGAAAGGACCAGATCCCACAGGGCAGGGAGGGACTGAGAGACTGGAGGTGTTGAACCAAGGAACGACAGGACACCGTCCTACGTGGGAGGAGAATGCTGGCCATGGCGTTGGACATGGATAATAGGGCAAGAGTGTGGGGTAGGGGGTGGCCCAGGTTAGGATGTTACTGGGAAAATCCAAGAGAAAGATGTGGTGGCTCCACCCCGAGCAGGAATGAGGAAGTGGCTGTGTGCGGTCAGGTTCTGGAAGCCTTTTAGAGTCGAAACCGTTCCGATCTGTTAAGGGTTTAAAGTTGGGGGTGCATGAGGAAAAAAATAGTCAAAGATGCCTTGGAGTCAAAAGGAGTCAAAAACTCCCAGATCTGAACGTGCGCAGTGCAGAGGATGGTGGTGTCCTCAGCTGAGATCTGGAACTTACTGATTCTCCGTGTGACCACTCGTGTCCTGGGTCAGGGCCCTGCCTTTGCACCTTCATTCCTGAGGCAACGCCTGCACGAGGTAGGTGCTCAGGGAATGAACTGATGAATTGTTGAGCTGCAATTGATCACATTGTCTTTCATAAGTACCTACTGTGCGCTCCATGGAGAATGCAGTTACCTTGGAGATGCAGATTCATTTCTTCTTTCAAAGACCATAAAATCACACTTGTAGTTAAGTGCCCCGTGACTATAGGAGTTTTTTGGCCACTCTTAATATCTAATAACTGGCAACTTTATATGAAAATTAACAGGGCTGGGGGTGTTGCTCTATGGTAGCGCGCATGCTTAGCACGCACCAGGTCCTGGGTTCAATCCTCGCACCACACTTACAAAATGAATTCAAAGCAAACACTAAGCAAGCTCCTTGGGAACTATTTTCAAACACTATTTTTAAGAATCCCACCTTTCGTGGCTGGAGCGTGGCTCAGTGGTTATGGAGCTTGCCCGGCATGCGCCAGTTCAAACCCCAGCACCCACATACCCAACTAAGTGTCACAGTAACGAAAGCCATGTGAAAAACGCAATAAAAATTGACTCTCTCTGTCTCTCTCTCTCTCTCTCTCTAAAAAAAAAAAAAAGTCCCACCTTTCTTATTTCACCGCTGTGCAAATGGGTCAAGACTTTCTCTCCACGTACTTGGTTATAAATCCGAGCGTGTGACTGTGTGTCCCTACTACTTCCTAATGAAACCAAGTGGCATTGCACGCAGCCTCCTTTATAAACTAATCTCCTGAGAGCTGAAAGCCACTTGAGTTGTTCCTTTCCTCTCCTCCAAAGGGAGGATTCTCTTCTCTTCTCCTTTTAGGGAAACTAATCTCTCTCCAATTAGCAGCCTCGATTCAGTTCAACCTAATCAGTCTATGTCAGAGGCCTGAATTCGGAGAGGGCCTCCCAATAACCTCTTATTCATCGCTAGAGGTTCTTAATCTCCTTGTAAAGGGGAAAAACAAAATGAAGGAAAGTTTGTCATCTGGAACAGGCAGTCTAAGCCACTCAGGGCTTTTTAGTGGAATATGATGAGAAGTCACTTGTTGGCCTAAAAAAGTCTCTCTGGATGCAAAGTGTGCAAGACACAGTCTGCTGAGCGTGAAAGCCGAGGCCTCAGAGCCTTTGAACCTTACAGAGGTTACTTAAGAAGTTAGGAAGAAAGTGACGTCATCGAGACTGGGGTGTGTAGCTGTTAACTCTGGGCTTTGCATGACCCCAGTCTCTGATCTTCATCTAATCCCTCATGGTCTTGTGAGGGCCAGTCAAGCCAGGCTCTTCCTGTGTATTTCGATGAGAGAGCGATTTCCAGGGGAGAGGGCCTTTGGGGCATTCGGGTTCTGATGGGGGCAGTGGAGAGAGAGCAACCCAGGAAATCAGCTCTCTAATCGCATTAGTGGAGGCTGAGCAGGAGACTCTTACTTTCAGGAAACTGTTGTAAAACAGAAATCCGTTCAGTGCAAGGTAAAGCAGAAATTTTCTTTCACCTGGTGACTTTATATGTATCGGCTGTCAAGACTATTTAGCAGAGCAAATCGTGAGGGGCTCAGATCATTTCAGCTCCTATCTCGTTCCCTCCTCACCATGAACTAGGATAAAAACATGCAAGGAGCCAGGCACAGTGGCACATGCCTGTAATCCCAGCCGCTTGGGAGGCTGAGGCAGGAGGATCGCAAGTTCAAGCCAGCCTCAGCAACTCAGTGAGGCCCCGTCTCAAAATAAAAATATAAAAACGGGCTGGGGATGTGACTCAGTGGTTAAGCAGCCTGGTTCAATCCCTGGTATCAAAAAAATAAAAAATAAATAAAAAAGCTGTGATGGAGGACAAGATTTCCTTCAGGCTGGCATAAGCATGAGAGGAAGGCAGGGACACTGGGAAAGACCCCCCCCCCCAGAGGTGACCTAGCCAGCATCATCGCCCAGTGCATGTGAACAGAACTTTATGATCACTTAATTTGCTGAACCGGCACGTGACATTCCGTTTCCCCCTTCTCAGTGACGCATCAGCTGCGTAGCTAGCACACAACTTAAACTTGGAAGAATTGGGTGACTTTGTCAACAGCTCATCATGCTGTCACCGTGTAAGTGACCCGCTTGAGGGAGCAGCCTGGGGATGCCCCAGGTGCCATGGAAACCACCTCGTCCCATCGGTGACCCATTGAAACCCCGGCATCCTGCGTGGCTGGTGGCTCTAAGGCTGTGGGGGCTGCAGGCGAGACAAGGCTGCCAGAGGTTCACGCTGCCTGGAAGCAATCACTGGGCTGGAAATCTCTGTTCTTCTTGTCACGAGCGTCAGGTTCAATCAGTCACCTGCTCTTTCAACGTCGTTGAGGGAGCACCTACTAAGGGTTGCGGTCTTTCCTGGGTTTACAAAAGCTGGTGTTTAAATCCTTGCTCTGCTCAAAAGCTCATGCCGTCTAGCAAGACAAACTTCTTAAAAATTTTTAAAAGCTGTCACCTAAACATATTTGGTTTCTATTTGCATACCAAGAAAAGGATGCACGAATTCATTCATTTAGTCGACATTTGCTGAGTCTCTTCTTAGAAAATGTTAGTGATCCACAAATTCTGGAGACAGATTTTCATGATACGGAGCCACCTGGCCTTGGGAAGTTAATTTAATACGAAGTCAGGCATTTTTCTCCCCTGAGTCAGGGATAACAGGGCCAGCCTCACGGAGGTGTGGTGAGGAGGAGACCATGCGTGGAAATACACCATGATCCTCCAGGGCAAACGGCCCCGCAGAAGCCGAACCCGCAGAAACAGAGGGCCAGGTACTGAAGAAGACACCAAAGTTTTACAGTAAGTAGAGGGAGAAGATGCGACTGGAATTTTATCTTAGAAATGAATCGAAAGCATGAAAATAAGTTTCTTTTAGTTCACATTCATCAGAAGTGCATTCTGATTTGAGTCATTGCAGCCTTAGGAAGGCATATTTAACGCAATGGTATATATATTTAAGGCAGATAGCTTGTTGATTTGATAACCACTGCATTGTGAAATAATCACCCAAATCAGGATAATTAGCAATTCCATGTTTTACATAGCTACCCTTTTCTTACCTGCGTGCGTGCGTGCGTGCGTGTGTGCGCACCCAGCTATGAGAGCACTGAGATCTGCCCTCTTGGCCCCTGGTCACCGTGGAGTACATTAGACCCGCAGCACTTACTCAACTTGAAGGCATCTCCCTGTGCCCCCTCCTTCCAGCCCCCGACAACCGCCCTGCTACTCTCTGACCCTGTGAGTTTCACTATTTCAGTTTTAATAATCGCTCTAACTCAGTCCGGTCCTCATCTGGCCAGCGCTTGGGCATTAATTCAAGCAGCTTTCCAACACCAGTTTTTCAGCTTCGCTGATTCTTTCGTCTTTTACAAGATTTGGAGCAGATTCATTCATTCTGAAAATCAAACAGTGTTTGCTGAGCACCTGCCCTGTGCCTGTTAAGATGCGGGTTGCGGTAGGCAGTGAAGCAGCGTCCACGTCCTTGTCCCCATGGGACTCATGGTGTGCAAAATCAGAGTGCCACGGAGGAAATTTAGGGTGGGGAAGGGATAGGGATAAGCAATCTGTGCTGGCCACAGATGACAATTGCAGTTTGAAAAAGGGTCTGGGTAGGTGTACCGAGCTGCCTCTGTGTAACAAGTTATCTCAAGACCCAGTGAGATGGCATGGGACGAGAAATGCCTTGTTCCTCACATCAGGAACTTGGGTGTTCCTGGCTTGAAGTCTGGCATGAGATGGCAATGGTGAAGGCGGTTAGGGCTGTGGTGTCATCTGAAGGCTGCACTGTGGCTGGAGGATCTGCTTCCAGTTGGGTCCTGCTCAGGCTGTTGGCAGAAGGCCTCAGTTCTCCGTACTTCTCTATGATGTTTCAGGCCCCCCCTGACCTGACAGCAGCCTCTTCCAAAGTCAGAGATCACAGGAGGATTCCAGGCATGGTGGTGCACACCTGTAATCCCAGTGCCTTGGGAGGCCGAGGTAGGAGGATCGCAAGTTCAAGGCCAGCCTCAGCAACTCAGGAGACCCATAGCAACTTAGCAAGACCCTGTCTCAAAATAAAAGCAAAAGGACAGGGATATAGCTCAGTGGTTAAATACCCCTGGGTTCAGTTCCTGGAACCAAAACAAGAACACACAAAGGAAGAGTGAGACAGAGCCTCACCCCTTGACCTAACAGCCCCGTGATTTCCCACGCTCTCCTCTTCAGTGTGGGAGTGGGTGGAGGCCTGGAGGGAAGGATCTCTGGGGCCGTGTCTGAGGCTGGCTGCCACCTGGGAAGGTGGCATTGAGCACCATATTGTGTATTTCCAGATATCAAACTTGTCACAAAGAAGAGTCAACAAAGACACAGTACATGCTGCGTGTGTGTGAAGCAATCGTCATTTTCAGTTCATTACTACATCATTTTCTGTTTTTGTTGTTGTTTTTTTTTATTCGTTTGTTTCTTTGTTGGTATTGGAGATTGAACCCAGGGGTGCTTAACCACTGAGCCACTTCTCCAGAACCTTCTTACTTTTTATTTTAAGACTGAGTCTTACTAAGTTGCTCAGGGCCTCACCAAGTTGCTGAGGCTGGCCTTGAACATGTGATCCTCCTGCCTCAGCCTCCTGAGCTGCTGGGATTCCAGGCATGTGCCACCGTGCCTGGCTCATCAGTACATTATTTTCAAATCAAATCAAATACGCTTGTTTCCATCTATATCCTATAACCAGAGGCTTGTACAAAGTCCCACAGGCACCATAAGGGGAAGAAGTTTTCATATGCGTTTTAGGGATGAAGAAATGGAGGCAGAGGGAAAGTGGATTATCTAAGGCCACACAGCTGCACAGGGCAAATCATGATGGTATTTCATATCTCACATAGCTGCTCATTGACAGCCGATCAGCAAATTCTCTTTTCATCTACAGCCTTATCGAGCAGTAAAGGGGAATTCTTGCTGAATGGGGACTTCGTGGTCACAATGTCCAAAAGGGAAATCCGTGTTGGGAATGCTGTGATTGAGTACAGCGGATCCGACAACGTGGTGGAGAGAATCAACTCCACAGACCGCATCGACCAGGAGCTCCTGCTGCAGGTACAAACCTGCCCGCGAGCCCACGGTCCTTTTCTCCCACTTGGGTCCACGGCCCCGCAAACCTCTCTCTGCTTTACCCTCACCGTCCAGGTTTTGTCGGTGGGAAAACTATACAACCCCGATGTGCGCTATTCGTTCAACGTTCCCATCGGAGATAAGCCGCAGCAGTTTTACTGGAATAGCCACGGGCCCTGGCAAGCCTGCAGCAAACCCTGCCAAGGTATCCGCTTTGGGTTTTGTTTGGGGCGATTCAAGGAGTATTTAAATGCTTTTGGTTTTTAAAAGCAGCACATAGATGCAATCTGAGCATTTCTCTCTACACGCGATCTCTCATCTCTTTTCTCTGAGTCTGGCCATTTGGGACTGCAATTCAGTTTTTCTTTCCACATTTTTCTTTGGTGCATTATAGTTGTACATCTTGATGGGATTTATTGCTACGTATTCATACATGCACACAATCAAACAGTATAAATTGACCAACGTCTTTCCCCAACATGTGCCCTTTCTCTCCCCTCCTCCTGCCTCCTGGACTTTACTCTGCTGATCTCCCTTTGATCCTCACGAGATCCCTCCTCCTTTTCTTTACCTGTTTCCTCTCTAGCTTCCACAGGAGAGAAAATATCCAACCCTAGTCCTTATCAGTCGGGCGTCTCCAGCTCCATCCATTCTCCTGCAAATGACATAGTTTTGCTCTTCTTTGTGGCTGCCTAAAACCCCATTGTGTACACACCACATGTTCTCTGTCCATTCATCCACTGATGGACGCCGAGGCTGGTCCCATAGTTTGGCTATTGTGAATTGCGCTGCTATAACGTGACTGACTATGCACGGAGACCTGTAGTAAGATGACTTCAGTTCTTCAGGATAAACACCGAGGGGAGGTAGAGCTGGGTCACATGGTGGTTCCATGCCTAATCTTTTGAGGAGCCCCGTGCTGATTTTACAGTGCTACCAACAGAGTAAAAGTGTTCCTTTGTCTCCACGTCCTCTCCAGCATTTACTATTATTTTATAATTGACAGCTGCCATTCTGACTCGAGTGAGATGAAATCTTGGTGCATTTTTGCAGATTCAGTTTTACAGGAAATTCAGGATGTGCTAGGCTTTCTCACCCTAAGAGGTTTGCACACAGATGTGGAGCCAAGCAAAACCGACTTGCCTCTTTCATTTTTCAGAGACATGGTTTGAGCAGTCATACTATAGATATTTTATGAATAAAGTTTTATTGGCACACAACCATGCCCATTTGTTCAAGTATTGTCTACCATAGCTGCTTTATGGCCCTATAATGGCAAAGTTGAGAAGTGCAACAGAAATCATTTTGGTCAACACGACTGAGATTATTTACAAACCATTTTTTTAATAGAAAATGTTTGCCGGTCCTTGGTCTAAATAGGATTATTTTCTCTGAGTAATTCTTTTTGTCCTCTCTGCTTAGGGGAGCGGAGACGGAAACCTGTTTGCACCAGGGAATCTGATCAGCTTCCAGTTTCTGATCAAAGATGCGATCGGCTGCCCCAGCCAGGACCCATCACTGAAGCCTGCGGCACAGACTGTGACCTGAGGTTGGGCCCCCCTGTTCCTCCTGGTCTTTCCTTATGAGTGGAGGGAGTCCTGGGGTTGGGGGGAGTCTGTGCAAGTGTGGATCAGAAGGAGGTGACGTTGATCTTTAGCTATGATAAGTGTTAGCCAGTTCTCCAACCCTTTGGAACCCATCAGCTAAGTCCCATGCCTGCAGACTTCTGGTTCTCCTAAGAATTAAAAATAGTAGAGTATTTCACTTACCAGAAAACATTCCCACTTGGCCTTCACAACTCGCTGAGTAGGTGCTGGAGTCAGCAGGAGAGGAGGAAGCCTTATCCTCTGTGCGCCCATAATGTTCTGCATCCATCCCGGGGCGCATTCCACCCAGATGGTGAACTCAGGCAGGCAAAAGACGCAGTACACTAAGGCAGCCATGGAGGTGCAGGAGGAAAATCTATATAGAACTATCTAGATACTCAAACAAGCCTTCATTTATGAAAAGTGGGTTCTGAGGCAGGAGATATTGGGTGTGGGGAACTCTAAAGCTTTCCCACTTGCTCGCAAGGTTGGCTGTGTCGTGTTTAAGTTAAGCCTGGGGGTTGCACTGTAATCTGGAGGTCAAGTAGATGCCCCTGAGGTGAGTTGTGGCTTCATCCTTCTTTCACAGTTCATAGATGATGGGTGTAGAGCGATATATGAACGTGTGAAGGTCTCACCATGCATAGATAGCAGAGTGAGAACTTCAGCATTGGGAAGCTCTCATGGCACCATGCCAAAGCTTCTCAAGCAGGGTCACTACCTGCAGCGCGGGATGCATCGCAGGGTATGAGGTTCCCAGAGGAGGGCTGGGCTCGATTAGTAATGCCTGTCGGGGAGGCAGAGTGGCAGGTGTGGTAAGCATGCCACATCTCTGCCAGCCCTGCCCTGAGGCTCCGACGTCAGAGCCACCACCTTTCCCACCCTGCCACACTTCTACTCATTCTTACGACCTGCTTGCTCAGTGACTTGCCAAAATCAGTGGACCAAAGCCACACACCATTGTTTAAAAAAATGCTCCACATTAGAAGGTGCACATTTACACTAACACTCGGCTATAGTCTTATTTTCAGAAGTGTCCATGTAACTCATTTCCTTCAGCCAATTGACTGAAATTAATTAAATTAGAATTAAAGGTTCTTTCAGGAAAAATAATTAGTTGATGAACTGCTGAGCTGAATTAATCACAAAGTTTGGAGGAAAAAACTGAATCCATGCATAGATTCCTTGAGGTAAAACCTAAATAAATTGAGAAAGTGGCATTTTCAGATTAGCCTAGATCTAATTATCGTTCTATCGCCCATCACTCTGAAAGTAATGGTGATACGTTAAGTATTTTCTAAGAACTGTTTTTATCAGTGATATATTATCCTGTTAATAGTCTTATATTAAGAGGACCGTTTTTACATTTCCTATTGCCTTATATATAATATTATATTATCCTATTAATATAATTAATAGCCTGTTAATTTCTGGGACACCTCTATAACACAGGTATCACCGTTTTACAAATAAGGCTGAGAGAAGTTAAGCAGATTGCTCAAGGTCACACAGCCAGCTAGTGTCCTCTTCACGATGTCAACATAATCATGATCGATGCTAATTATTGCTGAGTAGCTGCGTGCATCACCGAAAGAGTGGAGAAAGGATTGTTACTACTTGGTCAAACTCTAAAATAGCTTTCCTCGAGGATGTGTGGGAATCACCAGTTCCACAAGATAATCCTTGGCAAACCAGTGCGTTGGCGGAGCTCCGTCAGACTGCACTTCAGTCTCTCAAAGGCTCTGAGAAAACTGGGAATTCAGAGTCCTCAAACTCATTTTCTCCCACGATCCCCGCAGAGACACCCTGCACAGACATGGTCACACACCTTCCCTCAGTTTCCGCCTAGTGACAAATTCTTTGCAATGTGCTTTTCTGAAATATACTAATTAAATATAATTGTGGTTTGTTTCCCGTGAAATGACCCAGTGATCTCAAAATACTGAAGCTGGACCACTGTCCAGAAAGAGAATCCAGTTCAGGTGACAGCATTTTAAGAGGGTTTTTTTTTTTTTAAAGAGAGAAGCAATTTTTATTTAATTTTTCATGTGACTTTCATTCCTTGGACACTTCGTTGTGTGCATGGTGCTGGGCTTGAACTTTTGTACTCACGCATGCCAGGCAAGCACCGTAACCACCGCTCCAGCCCCGAGAAGGGTGTTTTCTGAGGCAGTATCATGACCTGCCCACAGACTCTGCAAGGCTCTCTGTGCAGATTCTGGGGACCGCGTGAACGTCAGGGAAATGGCTTTTGCAGTCCAAGCTGTGACATCTTGCACCATCAGGATGCCTGCCTCCTTTGTCCTGGAGGCAATTAACCTTTCCCATAAGGGAGCCAAGAATCAAAGGGCACATGGAAGTTCCATCAGATGCCACTGTTGAACTAGTCCACATTCTTGCCTTCCTTCCTGCAGGAAGTGAGTTTGCCCCTATTAAACCGTGACAGGAGGAGACAATGCATTGGTCCACAAGCCCTCATTTAACATGTTCTGTGTTAGAACAAAATCCCCCCAATACTGTGTCATTCCACGGGAAAATCTCATATTCTTGCCAGTGATCAACTCTGACCTACTTTTGGGCATCAGTGAGAAATTCCACAACAAGTCCTTTACAACAGAAGGACTCCCCCTGAGTCCTTTTCCAAACAGGTATACATGTAAGAACTCTTAGAACATTGGAGATCAGCAAACCACCCAATTTTTGAGCAGTAGAGAATGGACAAGAGTCAAATCGAGTGAAGACTGGACTGTAAATCCAAGCAACAAAATTATATTTAAGTTCTTTGATTTAGTTTCTTCAAATTAGCTATTTTATTTATTGTCTTTTATTAAATTTAAGCATTGCTTACTGGGCGCAGTGATACATGCCTGGAATCCAAGCAGCTCAGGAGGTTGAGGCAGGAGGATTGCAAGTTCAAGGCCAGCCTCAGCAACTTAGTGAGACCCTGTCTCAGAATAAAGAATAAACAGGACTAGGAATGTGGCTCAGTGGTTAAGGAACCCTGGGTTCAATCCCCAGTAGACGCCCCCACCCCCACCCCCATTTAAGCATTGCTGACTGTGTTCCTGGATCATTAAAAGGAACTGACATTAATTGGCACCTACTGAGGACCTCCTGTTTGCTAACGAAGTTTCATTATAGATACTGGGGATACAAAGACTTATAGATTCAAATCCAATTTTAAAAGTGTATAATGAAGTTCTGTAGAACATGCCTCACATCTTTGTGGAATTTAGTCTTTGCTCTCAGATAATAATGCACAGGGTTTATTTAGCATACTTGAAATTCACAGCTACAGTGCAAATTATTCATTCTTTCAGTAATTTACAGAGTGTTCTTTGAGCACTTTGTCAGAGGCTTCCAAGAGAAGTTCACTGTCAGAAGAAACAAAATGAAATGCTGGATTGCATGAACTTTTTAAATATGAAGTTGCTTTTTCTTCTCTGATGAATTTCAAATTTTCTTCTCTCTTTGGTTCCTTAAATTTCAGATTGACTGCCTTAGGAAGAATCTTTACAAAGATAGGCCCTCTGGCCATCATTCCGTGACTTCCACGTGTACCAGCAGCCAAGAGAAACATATGGGTAGTTGATTTAAAATTGGGTTTTAGTAACTCACTGTGGCTCTGAGCTCCAGGGTATCTGAGTTAAGGAAGAGACAAAGAACTCACCTCTTCCACTTATTGGATCAGACATATATATCTAACAGAAATGTTTGTTTCTCCCTCTTATTTACACATAGGTGGCACGTGGCCAGCAGGAGTGAGTGTAGTGCCCAGTGTGGTGCAGGTTACCGCACATTAGACATCCACTGTGCCAAATACAGCAGGCTGGATGGGAAGACCGAGAAGGTTGATGACAGTTTTTGCGACAGTCACCCCAAACCAAGCAACCAGGAAAAATGCTCAGGAGAATGTAACACGGGCGGCTGGCGCTACTCGGCGTGGACTGAAGTAAGTTGGTTCTCATAAAAGAGAGTCTTGGATGCTAGGTCTGATTAGTTGACCGGTGGCTCCTTGAAGGACTGGGTTAAAGAAACATCAGTTAGGTTATATAGAAAAGAGAACTGTGATTGGTTTATAATGTGTGATCCTCGGCAAGCTCTGTAGGAATCACAGGGTTGATTTGTAATGTCTGGCCTGGGCACAACATGGGAATATTGCAAGCAGTAAAACAAACCAACCCACCACTCTTGCACACCCCACAGGGCATTTCCAAATTCAATTCCCATATGCCAGCGAGCTTCTGTTGACTTCAGTGTAAACTCTCTCCAAAATAAAAGTGGGGTCAGCAGGGCGCGTGGGGTGTTAAGGCTGCTGGAGGTTTTGAACTCAGGTCCTCACACGAGTCACCACTCCAGCCCCCAGAAACCACAGATAATCCAATCAATAAATGGGCTACAGAACTACAAAGAAACTTCTCAGCAGAGGAAGTCCAGAAAGCCCATAAATATATGAGAAAATGCTCTACATCATTAGCTATAAGAGAAATGCAAATCAAAACTTCACTGAGATTCCCCCTCACTCCCGTCAGAGTGGCAAAAATGAAGAATATGAACAGTGATGGATGCTGGAGGGGCTGTGGGAAAAGAGGAACACTGTCACACTGCTGGTGGGACTGCAAACCTGTTCAGCCACTCTGGAAAGCAGTGTGGAGAATCCTCAAAAAATTAGGGCTGGAACCACCTTACGACCCAGCTATCCCACTCCTGGGTATTTTCCCAAAAGAGTTAGAATCAGCGTATTATAGCGATGTGGCTTCCTCAATGTTTATAGTAGCTCAATTTACTATAGCTAGACTATGAAACCAACCCAGATGCCCCTCTCTCGATGAATGGATTCAAAAACTTTGGTACATATATACGATGGAATACTACTCGGCCATTAGAGAAGACGATATTACGGCTTTTGAAATCAAATGGCTGGAGATGGAAAAAATTATGCTAAGTGAAATATCCCAAATTCAGAGACTCAAGAGCTGAATGTTTTCTTTCACTTGTGGAAGCTAGAATATAACTGGAAACAGTATGATAGATGGCTAAGCTAATAATAACCTCAACATGTATGAATTTTTAAATGATGCTGGGGGACGAAGGGAGGGGGCAGGCAAGGGGGAGGGATTAGGAGGGATATCAAGGAGACTGGAGGGAGGGAGTATGGGGAATCATCTCAAAAGGAGATCTCTGACCTCCATGAGAAGTCCATTTAACACAGGGGTTCAACTGGGGGAAACAGAACCATGGGGAACCCAAGGGGGGATACTATGGAATGGCATCAGACTTGGCTAACTGTGTGAATATACATGTGTTCTTAATTGTTTGATAATGATTCCTCCTTAATTGTAAGTCCATATTCAACTAATTAAAAAAAAAAGTCTGCAGGAGGATGGTGAGCAAGCTTCAGAAACTCAGTGGTGGTCTTCTGTAATTTTTTGTCCCTGCAGTGTTCTAAGAGTTGTGATGGGGGAAGCCAGAGGAGAAGGGCTATTTGTGTCAACACCCACAATGATGTCCTGGATGACAGCAAGTGTGCCCATCAGGAAAAGGTGACCACTCAGCGGTGCAATGAGTTCCCGTGTCCGCAGTGGAAATCGGGAGACTGGTCAGAGGTGAGCTGGGAGACCTACTGTTCCCTAGGCCTGGGTCCCCCGTGTGTGTCTAAGGCTAAACCTGCTGAACCCTCTCTCCTCCCTGGAGAAACTGTGGTTCCGTTCCCCACAGTGACTGCTTGCTTGCTGTGGCTACTCCACCAGCGACCTTCACATCACGTGGCATGTCAGGATCGCCACCGCGACAGCCCCTGTTGGTGGCTTTGGGGTCACGGTTCCTCTGGGAGCCTTAGCTCAGTTGCTAAATGGCAGTCAGGACTTCATCAATCCTAAGGCTCCGCTCGCCAGACTTGAAGTCAACCTCAGGCCTCCTCCTCTTCATTTTGGAAATACGAGGATTCGACCCCAAAGAGGGACCTCTCTGACTCAGGCATCCAGTTACTGGAGGGAAACTTGGGAAAACGAGAAAAGTGGCAGCTGAGTTCCAGCTTTATGCCTGTCTCGTCCCTTACCTTCTGGGTGTCCCAGAAAAGAAGGCCTGTGAACATCGCCCCGGGTTAACACAGCCCAGGGAGAATCTTACCAAGAGGGCGGCCCACTCTCCTTCCTCAAGGGGATGCAGGAGGGGGGGACCAGAGGGTCCCTTATTAACTGGCCAAGTCGGGAGTGTGGGTGGGGAGGGTCCTTCCAGCCACTGTGACTGCACCGAGTCCTCGCCCCTTCCACATAAGCACAAACCTAACCGTTTACTTTCACCTTTAATAAAATGTGGATCCTAAAAGGGTCTGGTTAATGCCACTGGAATGGTGAAGAAGGAGTGGCATGTGACTGTGAGTTCCTCGAGGGGTGAACAAAGGACCTAGCGCCTGAGTTCTAAGTTCAGGTCTCTAATATTTGGTTTTAAACAGATGAAAGGAGGCAGAGGGCTTGAGTTTTACTTAGATGGCTAATTTTAGTTGAAGTATCACTTCAAATTAAGTGAAAGTCCTTTGCACCAATACTTGATCCGAAGCAGTGGGGAAAGTCAAACTGTGGCTCCAGCATGATCCAAAGTTCCCTAGCTAAAAAGACCCGAAGGAACGCAGCTGGACACGATGCACACGTGCTCCGGCAGTGCCTTTGGGGTAAGGATCACGCCTTTGCTTTCTTGCTTTTTCGAAGTTTCTGAACTGGACGTGAATACCAATATGATGGCATTTGACATGGTTTTTTTTGTTGTTGTTGTTTTGATTTTTTTTTTTGTTTGTTTGTTTTTTGAGGGCTGAGGACTGAACTCGGGGCCTTGCGCATGCTAGGCAAGCGCTCTGCCTCTGAGCTAAATCCCCGACCCCATTTGACATGTTTTGGATCAAAACTGTGCTGAGCGCTGTACGTGGATACTTTTCATTTGGTTTTCAAAACACTTTGCACAATTGTTATCCCATTTTACAGAGGAGAGAACTAATGTCCAGAGAGCCCATGACTTCACAGCGTAGGGGTTAAAACACAGGTTGGCCAGACTCAGAATTCCCCACACTTAACCACTACGCTAGAAAAGCAGGAATTTTTTTTTTCACTGTTTCTGTCGAGTGCCATTCTCTGCTTAAAAGTGGCTCAGAGAGCTGGGTGGGTGGCTCACGCCTGTAATCCCAGCAGCTCGGGAGGCTGAGACAGGACAATCGCAAGTTCAAAGCCAGCCTCAGCAACTTAGAGAGGCCCTAAGCAACTTAGCAAGAAGACCCTGTTTCAAAAAATATAAAAATGGCTGAGTGGTTAAGTGCCCCTGAGTTCAATCCTGTTCCAAAAAAAAACGTGGCTCAGAGACCATAAGTACAAAGAGGAAGTGAGAGAGGCGGGAAGGGGAGCCAGAGAGAGAGTCGTAGACTGCAGGGGCAGCGGGCACACCTGTTCCTGCTCCTCCGTGCACACCGGCCACAAACCGCAGCGCATTGATCAGAAACGCCCCTGACTGGCTCTGCTTTTTATTACAGTGCTTGGTCACCTGTGGAAAAGGGCATAAGCATCGCCAGGTCTGGTGTCAGTTTGAAGATCGATTGAACGATCGAGTCTGTGACCCTGAGGCCAAGCCAGCCTCCACGCAAGCTTGTCAGCAGCCGGAATGTGCGTCCTGGCAGGCGGGTCCCTGGGGACAGGTATTCTACCCGATAAGATTCTTAACTACGTTCTTTGCCTCTTATCTGGAGAGGGCTTGCAGCCAGGCATTCCAGCAGCCCTGCAGCCCGCACATAGCTCTGCGGCTCAGTGGAGCATGTGAGAAACTGCAGCGGCCCCTCCCTTCCCAGGGCTGCTGCTTTGACTCCTGGAGCCCGGGGCTCCATCTGCAGCCCTGCGTGCGTGCTTTCACCCTTGGACTTCAGCCACGCACGCGTTTAAACAAATGCACAACAGACTTTGCATCTGGTGGACGTTATCTTCTCACACTCCTCTGTGGGTCTGTTACAGAGTAAGATCCCGTGCCAGAAGGGCAGAAGGGTCTGGACTGGGACTTGGAAGGGATATTTTGCCTCCCAACAATATGATTCCAGAGTCACCTCTCGTAGAGAAATCAAACTCTTCAAGCATAACTAATTAGATCAAAGGTACAGGATCACCAGGCTTGGAAGGAATCTTTTTCCAGTCCTCCAGTCTATAGCCTCCATTCTTCAAGGAGAGAGCGAATTTCCCTGGGGCTTGCATTTGCTTTTGGAATTCAGTCCTTCCTAATATAGAAGCAGGACTCCGAGTTCCCAGTAGAGGTCTAGCAGCTGTGGGCTGTCGCTTATGTAATCTCTTGAAGGATGACGCTGCCTGCACCCTGACCGGCTGTGGCCCCTTCTGTCCTTCAGCCTCTGTCTTCATTTCCGAACTTGCATACAATTGATGGGAGCAGCTTTATTGCCTGAATCTTGCAGTGCCTGTCACCCGTATTGACGTCCCTCTGAATCTCTCCTACTTCAAAGCGTCCCTAGCCCAGTGGCTCATCCTGCCCCAGCAAGCAGGGAGAGAGTCTGTTTATTCTTCTGAAACTTGCCTTGGTTTTGTCTGGATCTGCATAATTTTTAGGGAATAATAAGAGAAAGATAGCCCAACTTAGAGTCACTGCCAAGAAGCAAATATAACATCTACTAAAACTGACTGCACCGGGCCATTCTGGCCCATCTTATACCCAGATTGCTCTTCCTTTGACTGATCATGCAATTCACGGGAACAAGTTTTTAAAAATATTATTTAAGAGTCAAGAGTTGGGGCTGGAGCAGTGGGCTCAGCAGTTACGGCGCTTGCCTGGCATGCACAAGGGCACAAGTTCAAACCTCAGCACCAGGTACACTGTGAAGTGTCGGAGCAATGAAAGCCACATGAAAAACTAAATAAAATTCATTCTCTCTTTCTCTCATTGCCCCTCTCTTAAAAAAAACAAAACGAGTGTTCATAATAGAAATTTTACAAAATATAACTTAGCAAGGGCTGGGGATGTAGCTCAATGGTAATGTGCTTACCGCGCATGCACAAGGGCCTGGGTTCCATTCCCCATGGCACAAAAACAGAAGAAGTAATTTAGCAACCAGAAAAAAATCAAACACACTCCTAACTGCCCTGCAGAGCTCCCCGGTGCTAACATGTATATGATTTTCTCGTAGTATTTTTAAACTAATTTCTGGATTGTACTCTGCCTTTTTTATTGAAATGAAATTCATAGTAGGAAATTAATTATTTTTAAAGTAGAAAAAAAATCAGTCATTTAGTGTGTTCATAATGTTTTGCAGCCTCCGTCTACTCCCAAAGCATTTGCATCACCCCAAAAAGAAACCTTGTACACCTTAAGCCAATTCTTCCCTTAGCCCTTGGTGGTCTCCAGTTTGCATTCTTATTTTATGGATTTGCCTGTTCTGGACATTTCCTAGAAATGGGATTATGCAGTACGTGGCCACTTGCGTCTGTGTTCGTGCTGCGTGATGCTTTCAAAGCTCATCTGTAAGATAGCACATAGTAGTGCTGCAGCCCATTTCAGTGCTGAGTAATATTCCATCGTGTGGCTCTAACAAAGTTCATTTATCCCTTTATTTTTGATGGATCTGTATTTGATTTGTCTCCACCTTTTGGCTACTGTGAATTACCGGTTCAATATTCATAAATGAGCCTCTATTTTAGTACTGATTTCACCCCTTTGGGATATACACCTGGGAGTGCACTTGCTGAATGACTTAATAATTCTGTGTTTAACTTTTTGATTTCCAAGTGGTTTTCCAGAGCAGCTGTAGCATTTTAAATCCCTAAATGTAATGTTCAAGGGTTCTGGTTTCTCCAAGTCTTTTCCAATGATTATTGTCTATCTTTTAAATTATAGCCCTCCTAGTAGGAATGAAGTGCTATCACACCATGGTTTTGGGTTTTATTGCTTTCTAATAGAAAAATATATCTAGCATCTTTTCATGTGTATATTGGTCCTTTGTATCTCTTCTTTGAAGAAATGTCTATTCAAAGTTCTTTGCCCATTTAAAAAAATTTCTACCGTGGTGAAATACGCATAACAATAAATTTCGCCCTCTTGCCCATTTTTAGATGTACAGTTGAGTAATTCATTTACCCATTTACAATCAAATTGTTCAGGGAGTTTTTGTTGTTGAATTACAGAAGCTCTTTATATGTTGTAGACATCAACCTTTTATCAGACTTAAAAACATTTCCTCCCATTCCATGGTTGCCTCTTCAGATGTACAAAAGTTTTTACTTTTGAAGTCTAACTTACCTGTTTCTTCTTTGGTTGTCTTTGCATGTGACATCACATCAAAGAAATCTTTGCCAAATCCAATGTCATGAAGATTTCTGCTTTTTTTCCCCAAGAATTTTGTGGTTTCAGTTTTATATTAAAGGTACTGACATGTTTTAAGTTATGTTTTTTTTATATGGTGTGAAGTAGGATTCCAAGCTCATGCTTTTGCATGTAGGTGTCCAGTTGCGCCAGCACCATTTGTGGAAGAGAGCATTCTTTTTCCTTCAAATGACCCTGGCGCCCTGGTGAAAGCCACTTGGCCGTATAGATTCATGGATTTATTTCTAGATTCTGAAGTCTGAGTTGCTACTGCTGTTCTTCCTCCAGTTCCACACCGTTTCTATCAGGGTCATACATTTTGAAATTGGAAAGTACATTTGTTCTTTTTCAACGTCCAGCCTTGCTCTCTCTGTGTCATTGTGGCTATTTGGGATCTCTTGACACTTTGTGTGAATTTACGACTCCACTTTTCTGCGTGTTCAAAAGGTCGCTAGGATTTCCATGGATTACAGTTCAGCAATACCAAATCTTCCAGTCGATGACCGTGTCTTTCCATGTATTTAGATCTTGAATTTCTTTCAGCAATGATTGATAGTCTTCAGTGTAGACGTCTCTCACACTCTCTGTGAAAATTTTCCTGGGTGTTTTATTCCTGAATCTTTTCTCTGCTTTCCTTTTCAGATTGCTTGTTGCCAGGGAAACATACCTGATTTTTCTGTGTCTGTCTTGGTCCCTACATCTTTGCTGAATTTATTAGTGGTAGTGATTTTCCTATGGATTCTTTGGGATTCCTAGAAATTGACTTTCTTCTCCCTTTCATTTCTTTTCCTTGGTAATTTCTCTGGCTGGACCCTCCAGCACAGTGTCGAGCAGCAGAGGTGAAATCAGACATCTTTGTCCCATTCCTGAGCTTGGGGGAAAGTTTCAGTCTTTCTGCACTGAATATGTTAGCCGTGGGTTTTTCACAAGGGCTTTTTATCATGTTGAAGAAGCGGCCTTCATCATATTTTTTTTTAGTATTTTTTCGTGGAAAGGTGTAGAATTCTGTCATCAGTCGAAATGATCGTGTTTCTCCTGTTGTCTTCCTTTGCTCTGATAATGTGTTGTGTCTCACTGATGAGTTTTATTGTAGTGAGTCTCTCTGTCCTTCCTGAGCCAAATCCACTTGGCCAGGATGTATAATCCTCTAATGTGCTACTGGATTTGGGTGACTAGTATCTCGCTGAGGATTTTTTTTGCATCTGTATTGATAGGAAATACTGGTCCACAGTTTTCTCTTTCCTTTGACTTTGTTATCAAGGTAATTCTGACCTCATGAAATGAGTTAGGAAGTGTTCCTTCCTCTTCAGTATTTCTAAAGCATTTGAAAAGAACTTATGTAATATTTCTGTAAATGAGTAGTAGAATTCACCGGTGAAGTGGTTCTGGACTTCTGTTTGTTGGAAGGTTTTTAATTATTGATTCAATCTTTTTACTTCTAATAGATCTATTCTTATCTCTGTGTGTGTGTGTGTGTGTGTGTGTGTGTACAAGCATTTTTTAAATTTTTTGGTAATGGGCATTGAACCCAGGGATGCTTAACCACTGAGCCTCATCCCCGACCATTTTTTTTTTTTTTTTTTTGAATGGGCCTCACCAAGTTGCTGAGGCTGACTTTGAACCTCTGATCCTCCTGCCTCAGCCTTCCCAGCTGCTGGGACCATAGGCATGCGCTACCATGCCTGGCTTTACTTCTTCATTGTGGTCATGTTGTGTTTCGTTTTGTCCTGGTGTGGGATGGAGCCCAGGGCCTCTTGCATGCTGAGCACGCGTCCACCACGCAGCCACCCTCCCAGCCCTTGGCTCAGCTCTTGTGATCTTCATGTCTCTAGGTGACTTGTGCGTGTGTCATCTAGATTATCTAACCTGTTGGCCTGTAGTTGTTCATGGACTTTCCTATAAACCTTTTCATTGCTGTATATTTGTAATATTTCATTTCTGATTCTGGAAATCAGGTTTTTTTTTTTTTTTTTGGTCCCTAATTTATCTAGCTGAACATTTGTTAATTTTGTTGATTTTTCCAAGAAGCAGCTTCTGGTTTTGCCGATTCCTCTGTTTTTTCTTTGTTTTGTTTGGCTTTGGAGTCTGGTGTGGCTTGGTTTTGCATCGCCCCAGTTCCAACCCAGCACCACATGCGTGCTAAGCACGTGCTCTGCCACTGACCTACGCCCCCAGCCCTCTCTGTTGTTTTTCTATTCTGCATTTCATTTTTCTTCTCTCTAATCTTTATTATTTCCTTTCTTCTCCTAATTTTGGGTTTACTTTGCTCTTCTGTTTCTTCCTTCTTTTTTTTTTTCTAAGAGAGAGGGACAGTGAGACAGAGAGAGAGAAACAATTTTATTTAGTTATTTTTCATGTGGCCTTCGTTGCTCCAAGACTTTGTTGTGTGCGTGGTGCTGGGGTTTGAACTCGCGTACTTGCGCATGCCAGGCAAGCGCCGTAACCGCTGAGCCACCGCTCCAGCCCTGTTTCTTCCTTCTTAAGCTGTAATTGTAGCTATTGATTTGAGATCTTTCTTCTTCATCCTAGAGTCATTTACAGCTACAAATTTCCCTGTGAGCCCTACTTTCACCGCATACCATAAATTTCCTTATGCTCTGTTTCATTTTCGTTCATTTCCAAGTATTTTCCAATGACCCTTGTGATTTCTTCTTTGGCCTCTTTACTGGAAACATGTTAATTTCCACACATTGGTGAACTCAGTAGCTTTGCTTCTGTTGATTCCTCTCCTCGTTCCCTTGTGGCCCAAAAATGTGCTTTGCATGATCTTTTTAAATGTTTTGAGACCTGGTTGTTGTCTAACATGTGACCTATCTTGGAAAAAGTTCCTGCATCTGAGAGGAATGTGTAAAAGGGTAGGTGGGTAAGCAGAAACACAATCTCACTGTCTTCTTGAAATTCGTCCGTGCTTACCGAGTGGCTGTAAGTTTTTAATAGAGTCCAGAGTTCCAAGACAGTTGATCCTACCAGTTTTTACCAGTGTGATGGTTGCTTCGGTGGAGGGAATAATTCTTGGAGCTTCTTCCTCTGCATTCTCTGACATCACCCCCTCCTCTTACTGTTTCTCAGATTGCTTCTTAAAATCTACCAGTTTGCCACTTTCGAATTATTTTACCTTTTTATTTCCTTTACTACCCAGATACTGTGATGTATTTAGCTAACTTTTGATTATTGCATTTTTGGGCCCTTGCTCACGTCTTTTTGTCCCTTATAAATATATACCAAAGAGCACCATGCTTTCAAAAATACTGATGCAAACGCTAATTATTTCCTCAGAATGATTTTTCAGAAGTCCAGGGTGGTACTTGCTTTAACTACCGTGCTCTCTAGGTAGCTGTGGAAGAGGTTCCCCACTCCTGGAGTTCACAGCTGAGGAACTGAACCCTGCAAAAGCTCTGCAGACCCTGACAAGAGCAACTTAGGGGAGGAAGGGCTCATTCTGACCCAGGGTTCCAGTCTGTGGTCTTGATGGCTCCATTGGTCTGAGCAGAAGGGCAGAGGGTGTGGGGAAGGAACATGGCTCAGCTCATGGCTGGCAGCAGCTGACTCAGGCAGGAAGGGGCGGGGATGAGCAGCAGTCCCCAAGGCCACGCCCCCAGCAGGCTTCTCTAGCCACGCCCACCTGCCCACGCTTCCCCGCCCCCAGCTGCGTCCGCTGATGCGGTCAGGGCCCCACTGGGCCAGTGGCTTCCCCGCAGCCCCTGCGCGTTAGTGCTTTAGGGACAAGCCTTCAACACGTGGCCTCCAGAGGACATTTCCTACCCAAACCATAACAAACCCCTACTAATATAATTCCAGTAGGAGGCCCAGGTAGTTCCAATGTCCATAATAATTCATCAGTAGATGTACTGATCAATTATAACTAAAAGCAGTAATTATAATCATAATCGCCAGTAAATGATATTAACTTGTACAGAGCAAGATTGCCCACTCACTTCTCCCTACCTCCCCGGGTGCCAGCCTCTGGCCGGCTGGGGTGGAAATGGGTTTCTCTTGCAGAACCTTTGGGTCAATGAGGGAAAGGGGAGGGTTGCTGAGTTTTGTGTCTTGTTGCCTCCCCCAGTGCAGTGTCACCTGTGGCCAGGGATACCAGCTAAGGGCAGTGAAGTGCGTCACTGGGACTTACATGTCAGTGGTGAACGAGGACAGCTGCAACGCAGCCACCAGACCCACGGACACCCAGGTAGGCCTTCCCCGGTGCGGACAAAACCGAGACCTTCACTTAGATAAGGATGTAGGTGCAGAACAGCTGCTTAATTTACTTGTTTTTTTGTTTAGAGTCTGACATTTGGTGTCACTGTTTCCGTCCTTCTTGGAAGCAGACATATGTCTGACTTTATTCTTACCAGATGGGAAATATGAGTTAATCTCATTTTCTTGAACTTGGTCTTTTTTTTTTTTTTTAATGATTTCTTTAAAGAATTCAGTAACTGGGGCTGGAGCGGTGGCTCAGTGGTTACGGCGCTTGCCTGGCATGCACAAGTACACAGGTTCAAACCCCAGCACCCATGTACGAAACTAAGTGTCAGAGCAACAAAAGCCATGTGAAAAATTCAATAAAAATTGATTCTCTCTCTCTCACTGTCCTTCTCTCTTAAAAAAAAAAATTCAGTAACTAATGTCATAAGTTCAGGCTATGTGTGGTGAAGCTCGCTTGGACCAGCTCAGCAGAGACAGCTGGTGGACTTTACAGGAACTTTGTGAGCTGGAGGTTAAATATAGCCATTATTTAAAAATGGGAAATAGAGCCGGGTGCATCTGTTATCCCAGCGACTGGGAAGGCTGAGGCAGGAGGATCGCAAGTCCAAAGCCAGCCTCAGCTACTTAGCAAGACTCTAAGCAACTTAGCAAGACTGTGTCTCTAAATTAAAAAAAAAAATGGGCTGGGGATGTGGCTCAGAGGTTAAGCACCCTGGGTTCAATCCCTTGTATCAAATATAGGGGGGAATATAAACCTATATTTAAATAGATGATACTAAAAACAAGTTGATAGGTACCTAAAGCTTATCACTTCCTAATTATTTTAATATGTTATTGTTATCTGTGCCCTGGGGGTCATTTGCATCTGTAGGTAGCTATGTGGGGGATTCCGTCCAATACTGAGCATCTTTATCCAACTCTGCATTGATTGACATCTCTTTTCACGTGAGCAAGTGGATAAACAGGACTTTTGAAATCATTAAATAGGGGCTTGAGTTATAGCTCAGTGGCAGAGCACTCGCCTAGCACATGTGAGGGGCTGAGTTCGATCCTTAACACCACATAAAAATAAAGATAGTCTGTTCATCTACAACTAAAAAATAAAAATTAAAAGAAGTCATTAAGTAGACCCCTCCCCTGGCTTCTGAAAATCTGCAAAGTGACTCAGATTGTCACATTTGCAGCTGAAGGAATCGGCTGAGGGATACCGTGAGACCACGGAGACGCGGGAATGGAGATCTTGGACTTCTTAGCCCTAATGTTCTGCACCTTGTCAATGTGTGTGGCCTTGAAGTACCCATGTCTTCTCCCGTTTCGCTTCCAGGACTGTGAATTCCCATCTTGTCATCCTCCCCCTGCGGTCCCAGAAGCCAGGCAAAGCACACACAGTGTGCCTAGAACCCAGTGGCGATTCGGATCTTGGACTCCAGTAAGAGATGGCCCGGGAGCCGCGGGGAGGGCTGGCAGGTGTCCTCTCGCATGACTTCAGGGGGGTGCGCCTGTAAGAACCCTTGTAGGTCACCCATCTGCCTGTTTCCCCCGCACCCAGTGCTCAGCCACCTGTGGAAAAGGCACCCGGATGCGGTATGTCAGCTGCCGGGACGAGGACGGCTCTGTGGCTGATGACAGTGCTTGTGCTGCCCTGCCTAAGCCGGTGGCCAAGGAGGAGTGCTCCGTGACACCCTGCGGGCAGTGGAAAGCTCTGGACTGGAGCGCTGTAAGCCGGTGGATTCTGTGGAATTGGGAGGGACGAGGGGACACTGGGGGGATGAAGAGCCAGGCGCCCAGTGGGTGAGATCGTAGAGCTGGGCTGGGTTTGTGATTTAAACTATTCCGCTGCGCACTCCCATGGCCGGTCAAGAGCGCACGGAACGCACCTTTTTTTTCCCCAAAAAAATGTGCATATGAATTTACGATCTGTGCAAGCGAGCGCCATTCTGTTGGGCTTATTGGAAATTTGGTCTTCGGTAAAACATATCAGTGTGTAGTAGGTTTATAGGGTACCAGGAGGGGTGGGCAGAGAAAGAGTGCAGGAGCGCCTTTGAGTCTGGGTGTCTCCCGCGTCCTGTGGCTCCTGGTTCCCTGCCAAGAGTGGGAAGTGGGATTCCTCGTCCCTGGCCAGGAGCCCAGCCTGTGGGTTTTCACAGAAGTCAGTGATCCTCTTATCTTCAGGCTTTCTGCCCTGAAAAAGTCCCAGAATCCAGGAAATCGCTTAGGACAGGTGGAAAGTAGACATAAGAAATGAAGATTATAGTTTAGTAAATATCAAAATATGTATATGAAATTTGAGAGGTGGAGTCAAAGAGAGCCATATAAAAACTCGGACCTTGTCATTTACTGATTGTGTGATCCTGAGCAATTTCAAGCCTCGTTTGTCTTCTGCTCTTAAAAGAAGACCAAAAAGAATACCTACTTTGATGTGAGGATTATTGGAGATTATATCCGTCAGTTGCTTTGCACAAAGTAGGTACTCAATTAACTGTATCTACCCATCAGTTCTTCTCTGTCAGATCCTCCGTCTACTCACCAGGTCTTTGTGAAAGCTCTCTAGAGAAAGCACAGTGAAGCATGAGTAATAAAGTCCCTGCCTTTCTCGAGAATGTTCCAATGAAGGATCCAGTCAGTGAACAAATACAGAAATACAGGCTGCAGCAGCGGGTCCCCACAAGTACTAGAAATAAGTGAAGTGCGGTGGTGGCATAAAGAGGTGCTGAGCTCTTCAGTAGGGTGGACGCTGAGCAGGACTGAGTGAAGCTGGTAGCCACAAGAGGGTCTGTTTGGTGCCACAGAAAGCCCAGCAGGCTGGTTGTGGTGGTGCAGGCCTGTAATCCCAGCAGCTCAGGAGGCTGAGGCCGGAGGATAGCAAGTTCAAAGCCATCCTCAGCAACTTAGTGAGGCCCTGAGCAACTCAGCAAGACCCTGTCTCAAAATAAAAGATAAAAAGGGCCGGGGATGTGGCTTGGAGGTTGAGCACCCTGAGGTGGTGTACTTGACGTGTACCAAAGCATCCTTAGGGCAAGCGTAACCGGAGCACAGTGAGTGGCAAGTGACAGGTGCTGAGTCAGGTAGATAGGCTACCCTGAAAAGGGCCTTCCAGGTCAGCTCAAGGACTTTGGTTATTACCCTGCGTGAATTGGGAAGTCACTGGAGGGACACATGAGGTGACTTTTGTTCTAAAGGGTCTGGTCTTGTGACAAGCAGACATCAGAGTCAGTGGGGCGTGTCAAGGTCTTAATGCCCAGCTGAAAGGCCACCTTAACACTCCTGGCGAGGGGAGATGATTTCTCAGACAAAGAAGGGGACTAGCCGTTGTGAGAAGTGGCTGGATCAGGGATATATTTTGAGTACTAAGTTGTCAGGATTTCTTGGTAAAATGCTTATGGGATGGGAGGAAAGAGAGAAGTCAAGGACAATTCCAAGCCCTTTTGGGCCTGCGCAGCTGAGAAGATTGTAGGCTGTTTGCGGAAATGTGCATTTAAGGGCTCACATCCAACCACCAAATGACCAACCCTTGTTCTTTCTGAACGTCCCCGTAGTGCTCTGTGACATGCGGGCAAGGCAGGGCAACCCGGCAAGTGGTCTGTGTCAACTACAGCGACCACGTGATTGACCAGAGTGAGTGTGACCTGGATTATGTCCCAGAGACTGAGCAGGACTGTGCCATGTCACCGTGCCCTCAGCGGACCCCAGACAGCGGCTTAGCTCAGCACCCTTTCCAAAACGAGGACTATCGGCCCCGGAGCGCCAGCCCCAGCCGGGCCCATGTGCTGGGTGGGAACCAGTGGAGAACCGGTCCCTGGGGAGCAGTGAGTATTCCTTGCAGTCCCTGCCTGCTCCCCACCTGCTCCCTGCCTGCTCACTTCTCTTGCACTGGAGGAAGGGTGTGGGGGGAAGGACTAGAATTCTCTCTGAGGCTTTTTTCCTGCACCAGGTATTGAAGTGCGATTTCATGAGCTTTGGGTGAAGTACTGGGTTAATTACAGTCCCTGCAAAGATGCTCTGGGACGATGCTCCTCTAGGCTGCCGGGCCTGGGTGGAGGAGTAGGTGACATGCTGGGTGACATGCTCAGGTGGCCTCTTGTGAACGCCAGAGTGATCCATCCTGGGGGGGTGGCAGGCTGCTCACACCTGGAGGGGAGAGAGCAGAGACTTCTCTGAAAGGGACTTCTTAAAGCAAGTGGGTCTCCTCTGTCCATCTAAAGTGGCGTAGTTGCTGTACGATTTGCAGTAGATGAAAGGGGAAAGACACTCGTTAGGTGAGATCCGTGCTTGGGACAAGGGAACGTAGCATCACCTACCGGTCAGGGGAGCAGCTAGGGCTAAAGATGCCTCCATCTGACCAAAAACGCACACTTTCAAATTCGGGGGTCTGAGGTAGCTCCCCTGCCTCTGAGCACCTCGGTGTCCTCATCTGGAAAATGAGGATGCGGTTGATTCCTGCCCTCTCTGGTTGTGAGAATTAAATGAGATGGTACAAATAAGGTTCCACCACAGTGAGAACTTAACCCAGATGGCCGTTTCGAATATGGTCATTACTGTTGTCCTTCAGATTAGGAAGGCCTTGAAAAATATTTAATATCCATATAATGATACCAATATTTGGATAATTTTAATTATTTTACTAAATAGTTTTCCAAAAAAATTCTTCTGTGGAACACTGACATAGTCTCTGGAATTCAGGGGGACTCCGGGGGGTGTAGTTAGAGCCACTCTGGGGTCATCTTTTGGTTTACTGTTAGCTGCCTTCTAGTGCTGCTGATAGTGTTTAATTATTTCCGTGCTATATGAACTAGCTGGAAGTTGTGTCTTTCCCACCGTGGTTATGGTTCCGAAACAGATGTACCCTCCCTGTGGCTAGTAATCAGCCCCGCACGTCAGCACCCCCAAGCACAGCTGCACGCAGAACAGCCGCATGGCTCAGCCCCTTCCCCGCCTCGTCCCCCCTTCTGCTTCCTACCTTAAGCCTCCCTTTGCCTGAATTAAGAAAAGACTTCAACCAGTGGCGCCTACCTGTAATCTCAGAGACTCGGGAGGCTAAGACAGGAGGATCGTGAGTTCAAAGCCAGCCTCTGCAACTCAGCCAGACCCTGTCTCAAAATAAAATATAAAAAGGGCTGGGGATATGGCTTAGAGATTAAGCACCCCTGGGTTCAATCCCTGGTACCAAAAGAATTAATTAATTAAATCAAATTTTCAGATATTTCAGTTCTTAGAAAGGGGAAGGGGAGAAGTCATTACTGAGTGGGTTTTTTTTCCCCCAGTAAAAAACATTAGAACTCTAATGGTAGTACTCAGAAAGGGCTTTTGATGTTTTTAAAAGCATTTTACTGCCATTCTTACTGAGGACTTCCTTTCTTATTTAGGACTGCCGTTCTTATTTTGGGGAAGATGGTATTCCTTTAAGGCTGAGTGATTTTATCCTTAGTGAAGTTCCCAATTAGGGAGGCTTAGATAAGCTTTTTGCAACATTGGGTAACATTATTTCCCTCCTCGTTTTGGTTTTATTCCTGAGGTATGTGAGGTCTCAGAGGGACAATGCTCTACATTGACCTCCCCAGGAGTGGAGTTCACACTGTGTACCTTGGTGTCATACGTGACACCAATGGGGACACTGAGCCCTCCCTCAAGTAACCCACTAAAGCTCAGAGATGACATGATAAAGAAATGCCAGCAAAATCACAGGAAAATCTCAAAGGCCAAAATATATATTACAAACTAATTCACAACACGGATGGCCCTTCCTAACATTTTAAATTCTGGTCCCTAAACAAATGAATTAATATGATGGTTGTCTGTGCTTTTTTATTTTTATTTTTTTTAAAGATACTAAATGTGCTCCTCTTCTTTTTTTTTTTTTCTTTTTTTTTTAAGAGAGGAACAACTTTATTGAGTTTTTCACATGACCTTAGTTGCTCCAACACTCAGTTGTGTACATGGTGCTGGGGTTTGAACCCGGGTCCTCGTGCTTGCCAGGCAAGCGCCGAAACCCCTGAGCCACCGCTCCAGCTCCTGTGCTTTTTTATTATGCATTGTTTGGAAGTAAAAAACTAATATTTTCAGACTAGGAGGAAGTATACCAGAACCTTCAGAGAATAAAGATGGGATTTTCCTAAATCACAACATATCAAAATGTTTTCTCAGAACTTAGAGATCTGTTTCCCTGCTCTATGATTTTAAGAAACAAGCACAATATAACATGAGGATGTAGACACCTATTAGGGTACGTTTTAAAATCACTTATAGTTGGAGCAGCATAAGCAGGGAAATTGAACTGTGGTCCAAGATAATCAGCAACAAAATATATTCATGCCTGGACATGGAACAGGCTGAGCAGCAAGAAGCAATGTCTAAGCGCATTTTGAACTGATATTGGATTGAGCAAGGGTCAGGTAGGAAGCACACACCAGCCTTTGGAATCGAGAACTAAGAACAAAACACGCTTGCCAACGGCATTAGCAGCTGAATTCATGAACTCTGCATTGCTTTGAGGACAAAGCCATTTTACACCTGGGGGACAATGCAGGCTGCAAGCAAACACGGTGGGTTAGTGAGATTAGGAAATCAAGGAACGGGAAAGCCCTCCAGAAGCCCTGCAGTGCAGATAGCCAAACTTAGCTACAAGGCACAGCCACGGGAGTGTGAGAGCGACCAGCCCCGGGTCAGGGTTGTCAAGATGGAATGCATCTGACTGGGAAAACAAAAAAATAAACAAAACATTCACCACTGAAGTCAAAGGGAGAGAAGGGACATTTGCCTGCTAGGAAATCGTGTCTCGGTGGCATTCCGTGGGGCCTTTTGCAGCAATTCGTTTCCTATGGAAGCTTATTCAACCTCTGTGTTGAAAGAGAGTTAGATATTGGTTCCAAATAAGCTCTTGAAGTTTTGAAAAGAATTTTCAAATAAACCGTGGTGTCCATTCATACCACCCCTGATCATGCAGAGAAGGTAAGAGGACAATAAATGGGACTAATTCACAAGTCCCAAGAGAAGCCACCTTGTGCCCTCGGGGCGTGATGACTGCATGCACACTCGGTGCCCCATATCTGGAAGTCCCTGGGTCCTCCCTTGTGGATGACTTGGGAACAGCTCTGGTCACCTCCCTCTCCGAGGCTCACCGGCTGCTGCCTGTCTCACGTGGGGGCTGGGGGTTAACTTGCTGCCTGTGTGTAGTGTTCCAGCACCTGTGCCGGAGGGACCCAGCGGCGTGTCGTGGTGTGTCAGGACGAGAACGGATACGCTGCCAACGACTGCGTGGAGAGAATCAAACCCGACGAGCAGAGAGCCTGCGAGTCCGGCCCCTGTCCCCAATGGGCCTACGGCAGCTGGGGAGAGGTGAGGGCGAACCACCCATGCCTGCGTCCTTGGAAGGAAACTGAGGAATTGAATGGAACTGAATTGTTTGTGATTTATCTTAAGGAAGCGATGATAGCTCTCGTGGAAGCTTCTAGAATTGGCATTCACTAGGAGACCTGGCTTAATGCTGTACTGTTCACAATAATTCACTATCAATAAAACACAGCTTGAGAACATACCAGAGGCAAATTAGGAAAGAATGCCAATAAATGCTGGTTTAAGCGGTTTATTAATTAATCTCTGATGATTTAAACATGGATGCTCTTAGTCGGGTGTGGTGGCGCATTCCTGCAGTACTGGCCTCGCAGGAGGCTGACCACAAGTTCAAAGCCAGCCACAGCAATTTACCAGGCCCTTAGCTACTTTGAGATCCTGTCTCAAAATCAAAATAAAAAGGGCTGGAGATGTGACTCGCTGATTAAGTGCCACTGGGTTCAATTCCCAGTACCAAAAAAAAAAAAAGATGCTTTGAAAGCGATGGCGACTATGTGTTAAATCAGTCCGTAGATTCTTCCCTTCTCCAGTCTGGGTGTTCGCAGTGCCCCCTTGTTCTCCATGGCCTGAAGTCGCCCAAGACACCCAGCTCCTCATGAAGCCAGAATGAATGGGTGCTGCTATTCCCATCAAAGACCATGTGAGAGGGAGAGAGAGAGAGAAGCAATTTTTTAATTTAGTTTTTTATGTGGCTCTCGTTGCTCCGAGACATCAGTGTGTACGTGGGTGCTGGGGTTTGAACCCGTGTACTCGCGCATGCGGGGCGAGCGCCGTAACCGCCAAGCCACCGCTCCAGCCCAAAGACGACATGTTTTAATCACAGAAGTGCATAGTTAGCTGACTGTTCTCAGAGCGGCCTGCTATGACTGATAAAGGGACATGGAGTGTTTGGAGCACACCAGGCTGGGTCCAGGTCCCAGCTCTGGCTCTTATCAGCTTTGTGACCTTGGCAAATAGCATAGCTTTGTCAGATATTCACGTCCTCATCTGTAAATGGGACTAACAATAGCTCCAACTTCACAGTATCTATGACAGTCCGTGGGCACAGGGCAGCCGAATGCCCAGCACACGGACTTGAGTCGGTCACCTGCTGTCATAGCAGCATCACGATAATTCCCATTATTAATGTTAAGAACAATTATTCTCATCAACAGTGCAATTCATAAATGGAGTTTGAGTCCCTGTTACATGTAATATGGTTTTGTGTTTAAGCAGGAATACAGCTCTCTCCTGTTGAACCCACAGAAGGAGCACATACTTAAAGCTCACTGAGCCGTTCTGTCTGCACTGTAAAATTTATGAAATGAAACATTGACAGTTAACACCTGGGGGACCCCAGTGCCAAGAGGAGGAACAAGACAAATGAGCTTGCTGGGCCCACTGGTCCGCACTCTCGGCTAAGTGCAGTGGCGCCCGTGTGTCCCAGTTTCATACGCATAGCCTGGTAGTCGCAGGCAGGCAGAGGGGACTTGGGTTTCCTGCTGGTCTTGGCAGTTACGTCATCCTGGAGGGCTTCGTGGAAGGGAAGGGAGGGGGAGGGAGGCTTTGAGCCATGCGTGTTGTGGGTTTCCCCGAAACTCCTTGCTCAACCCCGTCCTGGGGGAGCTGTGATTAAGCTTCTGTAATTGGATCCAGGCCAGCAGAGTACACGCATTTGCTGGGGTGCTTGCTGTCAGCATGGATCATTCCAGATTCCGTGGGAGATCTGGCCCTGACGCAGCAGGGAGACCGGATGTGAGCTCCACAGTGCTGTCCAAGAAACACAGCTTGTTCCTGCCTCCGCAGGTTTTGGGTCCTGCCAGGAGCCACACTTTGTGCAGCATTGCTACCACCTGCTTATTCATCTGAGGGGCAAATCCCAGCTGTCCTGAGATTCAGGGACAGCAAAGTGCTCTAGCGTCATTAAGGTCTGTAGAGATTGGAGTCCATAAATAGCCAGAGGTTGGTGACAGCTCAGAAGTTGCCAGAAGGTAGCAGCTAGGGATGTAGCTCAGTGGTTAGAGCACTCGCCTAGCGCAGGTGGGGCGCTGGGCTCCATCCCCAGCACCATTTAACAAAATAAAGAACAGGTTTCCAGAAAATAGCACTCTCTAAGCCATTGTCTCCTTTATGTGTTATTGGAGAGTTTTTGATTTTAGGTTTTGTGTACCTCAAAAAGTTTTACCTTAATTGTTTGTAAATAGATTGACTCTGGTCAAGTTAACTGACTCCTTCACTTCAGTCGCCCCAGTATTAAATGGGGCAAATGTTGTACTCTGCCTTTGAAGGGACAGCGGATACAGAACCAGGAGCAGGTGCAGGGAAAGCCCTCAGACATGCCACCTACCATCCGGGTGGGAGAACTGTCCCACCGTGTGGCTGCAGGCAGTTCTCCTTGGCTCTCCAAGACCTTACCCAGTGCCGTAATTGAGTTTGGCTAAGAAAAATTTCTTATGGGGAAGAAAATTTGCCACTGGCCATGCAGACAGAATAACTGCCGCCTCCATTGTCCTTCCTGCAGTGCACTAAGCCATGTGGTGGTGGCATCCGGACACGACTGGTGGCCTGTCAGCGGTCCAGCGGCGAGCGGTTCCCAGATCTGAGCTGTGACATTCTGGATAAGCCTCCAGATCGAGAGCAATGTAACACACAGGCCTGTCCACAAGATGCCGCGTGGAACACTGGCGCTTGGAGCTCGGTACGGCCCTAACTGTTCATATTTGTCACCAGACTATCAGATTCCAGGGGAACTGGGGGCAGTCAGTCCTCCGCCACATACCTGTCACACCCTCCAGGGCGTTCTAGAGCCTGTGCTATGGTGGTCTGTCACTTTCTGCACATCAGCGCACAGTAGGACTAACATTTTATGATGTCTCAGGGACGTTGCAGAATACACGTACCTCATACAGGACCTGGGGCCGAGAAGTAGCTTCCTTGTCTAGCAGAACCCTTGCATGTCCCCAGATAGTGACAGCTCATTAGCAGATGTCCTCTCCTGAGCCACCGTAGTGCTGACTGTGGGGGGAAGGTTCCTGCCATTTGCCTCCCCATGACTCGGGCACATCGCAGCACCAGCGCCACAAAGCCTGTGCAGTGGTTGTGTAAATATGAATGACCAGCAGTGGAATCAGTGTCTGGAACGTTCTCTCCCTCCTGTCTGACCCTCTTTCGCGCTGGTCCACGTGGCCCTTTGCTAACTGCTTAGCCAGCAGCTGACATGGTAGACAGGTGCGTCACTGTGAATGTGACACAGACTTCCAGGGCAGCTCTTGGCCAACAGAAGGCTCAAGTGGGTCGAGAAACACCTGGGCCAACTTGTGCCCTGAGCCTTGGAGCCCTGGGGTCGTTTGGCTGAGCAGGGCGCACGTCTCCATGAATACAGGAGCACTAAGTTAAATGCAGTGTCACGTGAAGTCCTGTCCAGCAGGCTTTTTTATTCAGTGTGATTCTGAGGAGAAGGGGTAACCAATCCTGAAACCCACTGAAGAGCACATTCATTGAAGTGACCCAGGCAGTGCCTCTGGAGGCTTCTAGAAGCCGAGGGTTTCCGTGTCTGAGGTTGTGTTTGCAGGAAGAGCTCCATAACCACCATTCCATGCAGTTCTGAAATTGCTGTAGTTCGTGTTAGGTAGAAATCTAGAAGAATTGAGAGCAGTATCTCAACTGGTACTATTTAGCTAAGCTGTAAAGGTTTTGATTCAAGAGTTCAAGAAATGTCACTGTGCATCCCATGTACTGTCCCTGGGAGTATTTTGTGTCTAGCAGGGGCACCCTCCCCACATGCATGCTCTGGCGACGGCCAGAGATGACCTCAGGGTGTCAGGAACTTCTGCACCTGCCCAGCTGCCCTCCTCACCTGGCCCGTGTTATTTTCCGTGGAATTTTCCTGCTCTAGCCCATTCTGTCTTCAACCCCACCAGTAGCAACACCAACAGCAGAGTCATGCTTCAGAAAGTCTGCTAGCCCTCTCAAAGAAGCACGTTACTGATTTGGACCAGAAAACAGCTCTTAGCCTTAGCCAGGGTTACACAAGCCTCTTCATTGTATAGTCCTATGATTTGGTGAAAAAAAAAAGAGAGAGATTTTATTCTTCCCTTCTCCACGCTCTATTTCCTTAGATAGTCCTGCAATTTTTTTAATCAAGAATTGCTTAGGAAAATGGAAAAAGTGTAACCTTAGAGAACTATAAAACACCCTGCCGGGGTTATGGAGTATATACATGTACACACACGTGCGCACGTGCACACACGCATGCACGCACGCACGTATGCACATGCATGTACATCCACGTTAGTGTACATACATATTAATCTCCATGACTTCCTTACTTGAATGTGTTCTCAATATGGCTCAATTTTTTTTCTTTGGACAGGATCGACACCCTCCCCCATAGATATTTGAAGAGCTTAAATGCTTAAATTGTAAGATATGCACTGCTAATTATTTTAACCGAAGACATGAAGTTTATTTAATATAGTTCTTCTTGGGCCTGTATACAGTTTTCTGAAACACAAAGAAGGAAAGAGGGAGAGAGTCAAATCCAAAGCTCTGGTGCTCACAGAAGCAGGTGCATGCACTTTGAAATTATTTGTGCTGGCTGTGACTTTAAAACATCCTTTGTAAAGTGATCATTATTTGATTATATATTTCAATGCTTCTACAGTCTTAAGAGCAAGACCACTTCTGCAGGGCTTTTAAATTGTGATTTTTTAAAAAAATTAATTCAAAAGCATTTTCTTGAAAAAGATACATTTGTAATATATTACTTTTCCTAAGTGGATGTGTGAGAGGGCAGCCTTTCAGATTCTCACCATAGGATTTTGATTTGACGCTTCTCTTTATTTCCATGGTGGATGCGTTTGGTGTACATCTTAGTAATTCTGAGTTATGCAGACCTTAGTGAATGTGTTCATAGCCATAAAGCCACTTGCACGGTGCTTGATCATTGCAACTGAAATTAACACTTTAGTGCAGTAGAGGTGTTGCTTTTAACAGAAAGCAACTTCGATGATTAGAGAGCAGGGTCATGAAGACGCCTGCAGGCTGCTTTCATCGTTTCAGATGTAAGAATTGTGATTGTGAAAAACATCCCAAGATTTGGCCTTTTCTGTCCTTTTGAAAATATATCCTTGGAAGCTGGGTACAGTGGCACACATCTGTGATCCCAGTGAGTCTGGAGGCAGAGGCAGGAGGATTGCAAGTTCGAGGTCAGCCTCCGCAACTTCGGTGAGGCCCTAAGCAACCTGCGCAAACCGTGTTTCAGAAAAAGAAAAGAAAAGGGCTGGGGATGTGGCTCAGTGGTTAAGCACCCCTGTGTTCAATCTCCAGTATCAACGTATATGTCTATATGTGTGTCCTTGGGCTCTCTCTTGGTAATGTTCATTTTTGAAATAAGGTTCTTCAACTGCTGTACCTTTTGGGGTACTCCTGTAGCCAGGAGTGGGGTGCTGTGTTTACGAATGCACACACCCCATGACAGGAGGGGCAGACTGGAAAGAGAGCTCAGCGCTTCCAGACAAAGCAGAAATTAGGCTGAACATCAGAGCAGTCTAGAGCAACCTCATTCATCCAGATAATCAGAGTAGCAAGTTCTGCTGGGCCCTGCCGTGTGTCCAGAAGCTTCTGCGGCATTTCTCTCTTGCTGATCAACTTGGGGACGGTGGTTCTCCATGGGAGAAATTGCTCGTTCGCGTTTTTCCTGACCAACCTAAAGGTGTCTGTGCTCTGAGCCTGACTTCAGCTGCTTTAGCACGATGCCTGTTGACCCCAGGCATGAGGGTTGCCCAGCTCACGAAGGACGCTGGTTTTGTTTCTGCCTGGCCAACTTCCGAATCGCATCTACCTCATTTTCTCGTTCAAGTTTGCAGCTTCTGTAGGTAGCAAGAGAAAAAGCTTGACCCCAGCGTGTTATCACCTCCCGACATCTGCCTCTAGAAAAAAAATAAAGATTGTAAATACAACTACCATATTTTCCCAACAGTTTTAAGCAGCCATGCCTAGTATTTTCTGAATATTTTGAGCAGTACAGATTTCTATGTTTATATAATAAAGCATATTTATTTTTCCATGTTATTTAATTTTACATACAATGTTTTTTAAAAAAAAATCAGTGTTTATCTGCAGACTGTAAAGGCAAGTGGGCTTTGTGAATTAGAAATGAATGTGTTTGTTTCTTCTAGTTTTAAAAAAGATGCGTTTTAAGTTTGTAAATTCCCTCCCACCTGTACCACCACCCTGTCCCCTCAAATCTGAGTGGCCGAGTGTCGAGCTGGATGTAGTTGGGTAGTTCAAAGTGTGTGTTTTAAAGGATACTTTCAAAACTCTTAGTTACATAAAATGACACTTAGTTACATAAACAAAAATATATGAGGCTTAACGGTTTGTTGGGTATTTTTTTTTTCCTTTCTAATACTGTTGTCCTGATTCATTGAGTCCTAACTGTGAAATATGAATGCTCCGTTTACTGAATTTGTAGATAATGATGAAACATAGCCAGAAGACAAAAATAAAAATAAAAAAGTAGTTAGGAGAAATTGTTTTGAACGCATAAGAGAAACTAGATACAGGCAAAAGCAAAGTTAACGTGCATAAGTTTGATTACACCTTATCCTTTGTTTAGATAACTGCAAAAAGAGCATAATATTTGTGGATCTTGTTTCTTGTTCACCTACAGTGTTTCAGAGAGCATTCCTTATTAAAGACCATACTGTACCAATAAACTTGGAAGTTTCTAGAAAGCCTACCCTTTGCACAAATATCTATTTCTACATAAACTGAAAACGACCACAAAGGTGTCTCATCTGCTGCTCAGCCTCCCCTATAGTTTATGGGGTACTTGGAAACGGAAGGACTGAAGTAAAGGGGTTCCTGGATGCGTTAGAATTGTTTTCTAAGTAAGGTAGAATGGCTTCCAAAGCTAGCAACGATGATGATAGTAACAGCTGACTTTTACTGAGCATTTGCCACACCCCATGCCAAGTACATCCGCATTACAGCTACTGCCTTGCCATCCCCTGAGGGAGCTGCTGTTAGGAACTCGGTTATGTGATCGTCTACTTGAGCAGTAAGTCCTCACAGCAAGGTTAATCGATTAATCCTATTTCAGTGGAATGACTGCCTGTCTTCCGAATGAACACTTCTCTATTATGTCAAAGATTCAACCCAGAGGTGTTTAGCCACTGAGCCGCATCCCCAGCCCTGTTCATCTTTTATTTTAAAACAAGCTTTCACTAAGTTGTTTAGAGCCTTGCTGAGTAGCTGAGGCTGGCCTTGAATTTATGATCCTCCTGCCTCAGCCTCCCTAGCCGCTGGGATTATGGGCATGCACGGCTCCTGCTGATGTTCAGTAAAACTCAGACCTCTAACTTTAACAATATTAGCTATTTTGAGATTGTCCGTATGACTCCGACAGAAAATTCGTGTTTAGTACAGCAACTGGCAAATTCCCCAAATCGGCAATCGTGAAAACTTGAAACGATTGTTCGATTTTAGGGAATAGGAAAACACCCCTCTCTTCCATGTTGAAGATACAATCTTAGCCAGACTCAGGGGAACGGCATCAGGCCTATGACCATGAAAAGATATCACACAAGGCGCATGTGTTTTTTGTAAATATGACATTTTTACAAAAATGAAGACATACCTTAAACATCTTGTTAGCACTTTTAATACCGAAAAAACAGCCACATTCTTTGGCCCTATTGGTATGCATAAAGATAAAATAGGGTTTTTTAAAATCAAAGCAGTATGACATATGGCATTCCAGCATCTCTCTGATTTTAGTGTAGATTAAGTCTCTGCGAAGCCCCCTCCCCTCCAGTGTGTCCCATACATTTGGGGGCTTTATATGGAGGGACGGGCTTCACATGTGTGGTACTCACCTGCGTGGGTTTCGCTGGAGACAAAACTTAGCAGTCCTGAAATCTTTCTCTAGCATGTGCAGTGGTTGTGTGCCTACAAAGAGCCTCTGCTCTTGCTTCTGCGAGGCTACTGTGTAGTAGTTGACTGATTTCTGTTTTCATGGGTTTTGAAGTCCAGAGTCGGGGTGGGGAGAAAGGGTAGGAGGGGCTTGGACCCAGGGCAGTGGTGCCCTCTCCCTGACACGGGGTTGTCCTTCTGGAATTGAGAGGAATAGCAACTTTGGGATGGAGTGGGAGGCAGAGATTGAGTCCAAGCATAGTGGGCACGCAAGGAATCCTGGAGATGACCAAAGCAGTCAGGAAGATTTATTTTATGGGGGATGGGATGCAGGAGTAAAAAACTCTGTGTCATTCTTTTAAAAATAAAAAACATTTGCTTTTTAATAAAAGCTTTTGGAGCGCCTACTGTGGGTCAGGCACTTTTCTCGGTGCTAAGGATGCAGCCACAAAGAAGTCAGAGCTCTTCATCCTAAGGACAAAGAGAACATTTAGTAATACCTGAAGAATATTAAGCTCAAGTGATTCAAGAACTCACTTTTTTCCTTGCAGCCCCACCATCACCATAAAAATAAAAATAAAAATTGCTATCAAGAATATACAGCTTCATGGTTGCTGCTGATGTTTGTTCAAAAATATAAATTAACAATCCTCTCTCTTTAAATACGCAATGAATGGTCCACTTTTAGGGGCAAGTGCTCTCTGGCTGGGATCTTGGAAATTTTAAAAATCTATCACAGATAGATTGCTTTTCTACACCTTTACGTTAGAATCCCAGCGTGAGCTCATTGGTCTGAGAGCCAGGACCAGGGGAGCACCTCACTTTGCCTTCTCCTTGCTGGAGTTCCTTGTTATTAAGAAAACCAATAAAAGGATCTGGAACGTGTGGGCTTCCACATCTGCTTTGCTTCTTGGTCTGTCCACTCAAGTGTGATCAGTGTCAAGGGTGGTTTTAAAGACCACTACTTCCCTTTCCAGAAACTTACGAAATATAAAATTGGCAACCAAGATAAATAACATGAGCCTGAACCCAGAAATCCATGCTTACCAAGACCCGAATCTCCTGTCTCCCATGAGAAAGCTCCGCCTTGGCCATCTCAGTCCCACAACCCACACTCATGGTCATGTTCTAGATCTTTGCTTTTCAATGCAGAAACCACTAGCCACATGTTCTAATACTAAGCACTTAGATGTGGCTACGTGACAAGGAAAATACACCTTTAAAATTTCATTTAAGTATGATTTACTCCACGTGTGAAGCAGGCCCCCGTAGCTGGTAACTCTCATATTGGACAGGGTGTGTATCTTCACAGTTAATCATGAACCAGCCAAGAAAGCAAAGCACATGGGGGAGAAACACCCTGGGTCAGCATTTAAGAGGTCCCTGTGTAGGAAGCCCTGTCATCCACCAATGGGCATGGTCACGCCCTTCCTGTGTTTTGCACCCTTGTTTGTGGAGCTTCAGTGGGGGTTCCCGACAGCTGGGCAGGAGGGACAGCAGAGAGCAGCGTGAAGACAGGGCTATCAGGACCTGCTGACCGGACAGTAGTAATTCCAAGGCTTCACTGTGAAAGCAGCTGTTAAAACAGACTCCCCTCCTGTGTCTCAGAGTTCAAGTTCACTTAAGGAGAAAGCATGTTTATGTGGGCAGCGGGTGGAAAGGGCAAGGCCAGATTGATGCATCTCAGGAAAAGTGCCAGGTAGCCCAGGTAGCCACCTTGCAGAAGCTGGACTTCCAACCAGTCATTCTCTCCTTGCTGAACCCAGCAGGTGACAGGGAGCAAATCTAAATTTATGAATAGCATTGGCCACAAATTGGTGATATCATCAGTTCTTTTTTCTTATGGTCAGATTTTTTTTTCATCCTGCTTTAGAGTAACATCCTGAACTGAACTATAATTCTGTGTGTAATCTGAAGCTCCTACTAGGCTCTGAGGCTCATTCTCATGTTGTCTAAGCGCTAAAATGAGGAATAAATCAAAGGACTCCCCCTAAGCCACTTTTTTCTGAAGAATCTCAGAAAGTGAATCAGTTAATAGCTTCAGTAATCCACAAAAGAGCTATTCCCCCCTCCACTTAATTTTTCACAATGTGTGTCCTCCATAATTATGGAGAGGACTTTGAGATTTTAATAGAACAATCCCTTCTATTGTGGAACATTTGCTTTGAGCAATTCACCCACATTGTCTAATTTACGCCTCTCTAGTTGAAGTCCACACTATTAGAAACGTTAGCTAATTGATCCTGGGTCACACCCCTGGGAAGAAGCTACATTTGGATATGAACACAGAATTTTCTGACATTCAAGCCATTGGTTTTAACCAAGATCTGATCCCTTCCTGTCCCTGTTTGGCTGATGAAATGATAAAACTCAGTCTCTGTAGAAAAAGGATGTCACAATTTAAGATATTTTTGTCATCCCAGCTTGTAATGACTTAAAACATTCTGGAACTGATCGAACCGTTTACAGATTTTGCTCAGGGAATGAGCCAAGAAAATTGGAGATGAATATGAGAAAATTGTTGCTCTTAAAATTAAACCGAGTGACGTGCAAGTTATTAGAGGTCTTAAAAGATTTGGAGAGAAGCTCAGCTAGAGTTTGTTAAGCACACATTGGGTGTCATCTGTGACATTTTCATATATGAAGAGAAACAGAAAAAAGTCAAGATGATGCATCTAAGTGCTTTCCAGTAATTAGACTGATAGATCAGATTTTATTAGAGTCAATGAGGAGATTTTGCAGATGCTGGCCATGGTAAGGTTCGTCAGGGAAAGTAAGATGCCATCGCAGTAGGTACAAGCGAATTATGAAAAACCATGAAATTAACATTCATTGAATATGATCTCATATTAATAACTCTCAGGTTGAAATAAAACATGACCTAATGCAGCAGGATGTCAATCCAACTATTTATTGAGCTAACAGTAACTGCAGAGTTGAACTCTTGGTCTGGTTCCTTCCCACTGGGAAACGTCAGCCCCGGTGAATGCTGGGCTGGGCTCCTCTTCCTTCCCCCGTTGTATTCCTTGGTCCATGTGTCTGGTAAATGATAACACATGGTCATAGTCTGGGAACTTGGTAAGATGAAAAGAGGGGAAGTATAACAGAGAAAAACCAGGATAGGTTGGTTCCTTTTTCTTAGCTAAGATGAAGGAGAAGCGTAGACCATTCCACCAGGAGTCAACAGAAAGACTTACTTACCAAATAATTTACTTACTGGCCCCAAACCTCAGTCTCCTTCTGACTGATGATACCCACAGTTAAGTCTGGTGCTGTACTCTAAGAAGGCGTACTGTAACTGTTGGAATGAGTGAATGAATGAGCCCAGCTACTCAGGAGCTGAGCTTCTGATTACTAGTCTAGAAATTCAAAAATAAAAAAACTAACTGATTGGAGGGAGTCAGTAAAACAGAAAAAGTGAAGGATTGTTCAGTGTTGAATCAGTGGCCATACTAAATTAAATGATATTTTTGCAGGAGAGTATACCTGAGGTGGGAAAACCAAAGTTTTGGAGATGATAGAATATTATGTATTCAATTTGCTCTCAAATTGTTCAAGAAAAGACAGAAATAATACATAGATAGGAGAAGCAAGTTGGTTATTATTGGCAGCTGGGGACTCTAGATGAAGGGATAAGGGAGATCTTTGTGATATTTTTTGGAATTTTTGAGTTTGAAATTTTTCAAAATAAGTCATTTGTTAAATTTTTTAAAGAAATATTTATAGTCAGAGTATGCATTTTCCTTCACAAGGGAATAAAGAAAAGAGCTGGTTTTATTTCAGGATTTAAAAAACTCTGACATACGCCAGGTATGGTAGCACACATCTGTTATCCAATAACGCAGGAGGCTGAGGCAGGAGGATCACAAATTCAAGGCCAGCCTCAGCAACTTAGCAAGGCCCTAAGCAACTTAGCAAGCAAGACTCCGTCTCAAAATTAAAAAACTAAAATAAAAAGGTTGGAGATGCAGCTCACTGGTAGAGCACTCCTAGGTTCAATTCCCAGTACCCCAAAAAATAATGCAGCTGTATTTTAGGAAGCTGTTTTTAATCCCAGATCTGCACGTCAGCGTAATAATAAAAGGAGTAGCCGTTACAGTCAAAGCTTAGCAGCAATAGACTCATTCCTACTTTTTTCATTGACCGTCCCATGATTTCTCTTTCCTGTTCCTTCTCCTACCCATGCAACTGAAATGTCTCTGAGAATAGTGTTTTTTTCCCCCTTTTCCCAGGCTAATCTTGACTCTCATTGCAAGCCTTGCTATTCAATTCCAGTAAATATCTGCTTATATGATGCAGTCCCCCCCACTTTTTTTTTTAACCCATTGCTATCTAAAGTTCAGATTCTTTTGAGCCTCTAACATGGCCGAAGCAATGTTGGAAGGCTCTTTGGAACTTCCAAAGTTTCTCTTTGCAACTCTGCGACGTCAATAAAAATCAAGTTACTTCTGAGAACTTTAGGATAATTTAGTGGTTCTCAACTAGGGGTGATTTATGTCCTCCTGTGGACATATCGCAATGCCTGGAGACAGTTTTGCTTATTACAGATTGGGCTGGCGGTGCTCCTGGTATCTAGGGGTAGTGGCCAGGGCTGTCACTAGCCACCCTACCGAGCGCAGTAATACCCCCGACAACAAAGGATTATGTCAACTGAAATTGTGCCAAAGTCGCAGCATTTGGAAGTGAAGGTTGAAAGGGACTGTGGAGTGATGGAAGCTCTGCTCTCTGGAGAGTTGAATTTCCTGTAAAACGTGATGCGAGATTGCAGGCAGGCACGAAGAGGGTCTGTCCATCCAAAGGAGGTTTTCGTGGATGAGCAGGAAGCAGGTCTCAAACTGTCCCATGAGCAGCGCCACTCACACTGGGCAGGGAGGAGGAAGTAGATGTGTACAGGTGTACCCCACGTGATCTACAGACCTTCTGCACCTGGGCGCAGGTGACCAGCTTGGTAAAAACGTGGGTGGATATTTCTAAGCGAACAACAGCTGCCCGAGAGCCTGTTCCGATGGATCTGAGAGTTCACAGGTGTAGGTCTCTTTGCATTTTCCCATTCAAACATAAGCTTCCCTCATCAGTGATGGAACGTGTATATAATATCGCAGAAATTTCTAGGAATTGGTCAGGCTTGATTGTCAGAGTTGCGTAATTAGGGCTGCCCTGGAGGAACTCTTTTTAAAATAAGATTAATTCTAATGAGCATTTCGTCTGAGAACTGGGAACCTGTGTTTTGGATCAGGGACTAAGGCAACAGGACATAAAGTATTCTATGGATTTTTAAGAAGTATGAAGCAGGATTTTCCAGCCTCAACATTATCGACATTTAGGAGAATTCAATTAATAATTCCATGCTGTAGATGGTGGGTTGGGGCACGGTAGGATAGTTATCAGTGTCCTTGGCTTCTACCCACTAGATGCCAAAAGCGTACCTTCTTTGTTGTAGTAACCAAAAATATCTTCAGATGTAGCCAGGTGTCCCCTGGAAGGGCTACACCTGCCCCATGTGGCTTTCTCATGAAGAATTGATCTTCTGTGGTGTCCCCTGGAAGGGCTACACCTACCCCAAATTTCTATGGCTTTCTCATGAAGAATTTATCTTCTGTGTGTTAGTGGTTGTGATCTGAGTCATTTCCCAAATATATTTGCTAACTATTCTTTAAGTCAGAGAAGTCTTTGAGATTATCAAATGTTCCTTTCTTCCACTCAAGGAAGAGAGACTGTTATGGTACAAAGATTACAAAGTTTTCGGGTCATTCGTCTCATTTTTGTAGCCCATTACTTTCCCAGATGTGTGGCATTGTCTTGATTTTTCTGTAAATGAACTTCCGGGGAAGAAAGAGCCTGAGCTTTCCCTTCTTCTCTTTGCAAATCTCCCCTGCCGTAGCAGATGGCAAATTCTATGCATTCACCGACCCGGACCCCCACACCACACAAACGCACGCACGCACTCTTGAAGTGGCAGGTGCGACGCTGGGACCAGAGGCACAGAGAGTGTTCTAGATAATGAGTTACTTGGTCCTAGGAGGAAAATCAGTCTTATTTCTTCTCCTTTAAAATGGTCACAAAACCCGGAGTGACTCTGGAGCTTGGAGACTGGAGAAGGAATCTATTGGTACAAGAAAGGCAAACGAAATTTCATGGTGGGACCTAAAATGAATATTCCCCGCTGCGTTTACACTTCTGTGATGGAGGACCAAGGAAATTGTTATTAAAAGAGGACTTTCACGCTGGTCTTGGTTCTCCGTAAGGCAAACGGGTATCACCTTCCAGAATTAATTAGAACCTCACATTACCAATGGACCCTATGGAACACTCTTTAAGTTAGAATTTGAATTTTGATTTTTGACGAAATATAATCAATCTTACCAGTGATTCTAGGCAACGAAACTGAACGCATCAAATCTTCCCTAAAAATAAATAAATAAATACATACATACATAAAATAAGAATGAACAGCCACTCTGAAAATCTCACTTCTATGAATGAATGAGCTTCTGCGTGTCACAGCCAGCACCTGATGTCTGATTATCTTACATGTCCTGATACGGCCATCTTCAGCTGGCCAGGTGGTTTTGACTGGAATTGGAGAAACAAAAACAAAGACCCCCATTTATTGACTCTCTGCTATGAGCCACTGCCGTAGCCGGGTGATTTGCAAGCATTATTGCCAATCCTTACGTAATCGGTGCAAAAAATGAGCATTAGGTCCATTGCAGAGGGGAAATCGAGGCACCAGGAGGCGGAGTAGGTTCCCAGCGTCGTACACAGTCAGCAATTCTTGAATCTAAGTCCGATGAACTCCAGCGTTCCCAAGTTTTCTCACCCCTTCCTCTGTGGGACCTTCTGCCCTTCGAGAAATATTGATTTCAATTTGTAACATGTAAAAGAAATGACTCCTTACCCCAGGGAAAGTGGGTTTACCTCTCCTCTGCTTTTTGAAAGTCCCCGGAGCTGAGTTCTTGAGACCTTAGTGCTTCCCAAGACTTTTCAGCAAGGTTCCTGGTTTTGTTTTTGTTTTGTTTTGTTTTGTTTTTTTTTGCTAATTCAGCTTATCAGAGGTTGTTGAATATTTGCCGCTGCAAATTCGACCCTCTTACACTTGGATTTCCAGTGGCTTTCAAACGAATTCAGAATTGGGACTTGGGAGCCCAACATTCTCAAATGGACCAGAGCTCTCAGCAGGTCATCTTCCCCCTGGATGATGGCCTGAGCCTAATGTCACAGCTACCCCACGAAACAGGTAGTCTTGGTCCAGGCCAGCCTGTTTGCAGCGTGCACGAGCATTTCCGTGATCCAAGTGTCCCGTTTATAGTTACAAAACCTTGAGCTGAATGCCGGTTTCCTGCTCCTGGATGTGCTCTGAAAGCCATTTCTCTAAATTAAATAGAACTTTAGAACAGAACAGTATTAGACTGAGACATGGCATCATGAACAGAATCTTCAAGGATATTTTTGTTGTTTCCTTGTCTGTTTTTGTTGGTTTTTTTTTTTTGGTGGTTTTAATTTTGTTTTTCCATTTAGATATTCCAGGTCAGAAGAGAGATAGAAAATCCTTAGGCTCTATAAAGCTCTTTCTTATCTATTGCGTTTCTTTGCATTCTATCTTCAGTCTGTACATTACGTTTTTCCTTCTGGAAGAAACTGTCACTCTGCGATGAGCTCTCGGGGAAGGAGAAGCCACACTGGGTGGCACTCAGGGTACATGGTGACGTCAGTGGCTCAGAGCTGAGCTTTCTGAGTTCACCTGGCATTTCCAGGGTGCTGTTATATTCTGAGTTCCGAGCTTCTGCAACCTGTCTGTTGGTCTGATATTGACGACCTTCCTCTTAGATGTCCCCTGTGTATTATTTAGTTCTGCAGCTGTAAATTACATTTTAAGCCACGGGAGTACTTGGTCAGTTTTGGACTCAGCGGACTCAGGAGATTAGAGAGTGCAAGAATTATTTATCAGGTCTTTACGATAAACTGCGTTGGGCAGAATCTTTACTTCATCCGGATATATTATTATTGGATAAGTGGCTATCGGTTCTATTAGACTATTCTTCCAATTCATTGGTGAATTGCATAAGTAGTCGAATATTTCCCATACACCAGGCACTGTTCTAGGCCCAGGGATTGAACAAAACACACGCACACACACACACACAAACTGAACTCATCAAGCTTCTATTCTAGTGTAGGGAGAGATCTGTGATCTCTAACAAAACACTAAGAGTCAAATACCTTTCAGTCATGAAAGGAGGCAGGGAAGAGGGGGTAGGAACTATTATTTTAAGGAAGTCTGGGGAAGTCTCCATTAAGAAGGTGACATTTGAGCAAAGATCTGAGAGAACAGAAAAACCAGCCACATGGGTGCTCTGGAGAAGATACTGCAGCCTAGGACCTCGGGGCAGTATGCCAGGCATACCTTAGCAATAGCAAAGAGGCCAGTGTGGCTGGGTGGCTAGGCGGTAGATTGTGGGGCAGGAGAAGAGGATCAGGCGTTCCGGAGGGATTCTTGCTCTCACTGGGAGAGAGATGGGAGGCCCCTGGGAGGGGGTTAGGGGTTGAATAGGAGCATGATCGTGTCTTAAAGGATGACTGGCCTCTGCAGTCAACTAAAGGCAGGACAGAGATAGAACCTGGGAAGCCACTCGGTGGCCACCGTGGCAATTCTGTGGCTCGGATGACCACGGTCATAGGGGAGGAGGTGAGAAGCAGTGGGACCGTGGTGTATTTCTGAGGTGGTGCTGATGGATTCACTGAGAGTTTGGTTGTGTGGAAGAGAGAAAGAAAGGACTCTGAGTTTCACAGACTGGACAATTAGAGAGCTGGTGTTTCTACTGACTGAAATGGAGGCGTCTGTAGGAGGAACAGATCAGGAGCCAGGTCAGGACTTTTCTTCTGAATGTCATTGAAGTCTGAGATACGGAGTCACCATCATTTCACATCTCTGTAGAACAGAATTGGAGATATCCTTGCAAGCGTTAAGCATCTTTCCTAAGATAATCAAGGAGGGTGTGGGGCTGGCTAAGCCGGTTCTGACTAGTCCCAAAACTGTGTGCAAAACTACCACCTTCTTCTGCCTCGTTCTTGGATTTCCACCTGAATAAATCTCAGAGTAGACCAGAAATAATTTGATTTTTCAGAAAGCCATCAAACCATCAGACCTAATTTTAGTCATTTCTAATGCCAGGTCTTCCCTGTTGTGGACCATTTTGATGGGCAGCCAGGTCTTACTTCTTGTTCGTCCCTTCACGGTACTTATGAGTCATTTCAAAAGGTGGGCAGGAGGAGGAAGCAAGGAAAGACAGGAAGAACCCGAGTCCTGCATGTTAACAGCAAGTGTGTGCTCTCTGAACTCCCAGTACAGCAGTGCAGAGCCAGAGGTTAAAAATGACCTTCTCCCCTCCTCCTGAGATGCATTTCCCTAGAAACTGGCTCAGACATTTACACACATCTCATTTCTAGGTGGCATTAATATTCATCCCCAAACTAAGTGATTACAGCCAGGCACAGTGGCGCATGTCTGTAATCCCTGTGGCTCTGGAGGCTGAGGCAGGAGGATGCAAGTTTGAGGCCAGCCTCAGCAACTTAGCAAGGCCCTAAGCAACTTACCAATACCCTGACTCAAAATAAAATATAAAAAGGGCTGGGGGTGTGGCTCAGTGGTTAAGCGCTCTTGGGTTCTATGGGGAAAAAGAAATCAGTGATTACATAAATTGCTTCCCCTGCAAAAAAAAATTTTTTTAAAAAGCTATTTTTTTTCAATGCACTCATGCCTTGGTATCCTTAGGGAACTGGTTTCAGAATCCCCAGCAAATACCAAAATCTGCAGATGCGGTTGCTCAGGTCCCTTCCAGAATATGTGTAGCATGTCACTAGTTCACATCCTCCTGAAATTTTAAATCCTCTCCAGACTATTTATAATGCCTGGAGCATTGTAAGAACTTTGTAAATGGTTATTATATTTAGAGGATAATGATAAGAAACAAAAAAAACCTTACATGTTAGGTACAGATGCAAATTTTATTTTCCTTTGAGGGGTTTTTTTTTTTAAAGAGAAAGGGACAGTGGGGGGGGGGTAAAGAGAAAAACCAATTTTATTTAGTTTTTCACGTGGCTTTCATTCCTCCAACACTCCGTTGTATATGTGGTGCTGGGATTTGAACTCATGTACTTGTGCATGCCAGGCAACCGCCATAACTGCTGAGCCACCTCTCCAGCCCCTTCCCCTGAGTATTTTTGATGCAAGATAGGTTGAATCCAGGGATGTGGAACCCTGAATCCAAAGGGATGCAAAGGGGTGACTGCGGGGTATTGGATGGCTGGCCTGTAAAAATGCTGCCTTGGCACTGAGCTTATGAGGAAAGGCAAGACAGAGAAAGAAAGACTGAATGAAAGAATGAAACGCTCTCTGTCCTGGTGCTTTTTGTTCAGTTTAATTACTTAGGTACTAGGGATTGAACCCAGAGGTGCATTGCCACTGATTTTGTTTTTGAGTCATGGTCTCATTAGGTTTCCCAGGCTGGCCTCGAACTTGCAATCCTCCTGCCTCAGCCTCCCAAGTGGCTGGGATTTACAGGCATGTGCCGTCATGCCTGGCTGTCCTGGTGTCTTTTAAATGATTGATTGATGTATGAATGAGAATAGGATAAGAGTTAGGGGCTGGGCACGGCACGGACCAGAGACAAACAGCACGTACCAGAGACGAAGGGCACATTCCAGGGACAGACTGTAGGGATTGTTTTTCTGCAGAAACATGGTGTCTTAAGCTTCCCAGCTCAGTCCCTGGCTGCCTTGGGCAATAGCGTAGAACATCAGGTGGGACAGCTTCAGCACTGTCATCTTCCAACAGACTCCAGATTGCCTTGAACCCTCCAGCTCAGACCTTTAACCACAATCCCCCTTGAAATACCAAGAAACTTTGGTTGCTGTCCCCCACAGCCATAGGGCTCCCATCAATGACCATTCAGACACTTTTTGACTCACCTTTGGAACAGCCGAGACCAGGACGCATCTCACCCGCCTCCCTGTCCTCTAGATTGTTTTCCTAAACAACGCGGCCAGTGCGGAGCGCGTCCTTATACCGTCTTCACTTCTTTCCTGAAAAAAGCCAACATCGTTATTCCACTGGTTGGGTTGCACATGACCATCAGGTGTAAAGTCAAAATGGAAATTAAGTCCTACAGAAATCGGTCATGTGCTTAAGAATGGGGACTCAAAGAACACCTTAGGGGTGACGACCGGGGCCATATTCCCAGGGGCGCCACTGGATCTGCCCACAATAGACTTCATCACGTGCCACATTTGCAGATGATCTTGGCTTTTGTTTCTTTCTTAATAGGGACAGAAACTGTAATAATAATAACACGCAGCGCAGAGCAGAAGGAACCCCGAGTAGGGTTTCACGGCTTGTGTGACTAATTCCAAGCACTGCTCTATTCAGTGCTAAGATGCATTCCCCCTTCCACTGTGGCATCGTTACATTGGGAGGAAGCGGGTGGGGAAAGGGACAGCTGGAGAGCCCTGTGTTCCCTCCTTCTCAGGGGTGCATGGGACGTGGAGGGTGTGAACGCCTCTATCTCCCCTTATTTGGCTCTTGTGTTGACAGCAGCCTTCAAGCGTGCTCCCAAAGTTGACATGTGAGCCGCAGTTCCTTTTCTTAGATCTCTGCGGCATTGCAAAGGCTGGGGTCCTGGGGACAGTGGGGATGGGAGGGTGGCCCGATGCCCCATCCGGCTGGGAGGATGGTAACTCCCGCATCCCCTTTCTTCTATGGTGTTCCCGGCCAATCTCGTGCTTTCTCCGCTCCTTTTCATGGTAATCAGTGCCAGGGTGGTCTTAGACATAAACAGCCATCAGGCGGGCCTGTCAACCCCAGCTTTACGCCCCCAAGTCAGAGCCCTTGTCTCCCGCCGAAGCTTTCGCCCCCTTCCTCCCCTGTTCTTTGGTTCTTGGTGGCCCTGTTCAGAGTCATTCTTGTTTTGTAAGAAGTTCTATAAAAGCTTTTTTTTTTCTTTTATCTTGTTGGTGCTGGGGATAGGACTGGAAGCCTCGTGCATGCTAGGCAAGCGCTCTACCACTGGGCTGTCCACCCCCAGCTGGAGGGACCTCAGGACCTGAGCACAGCGGGCAGGGAGTGACCATGTGACAGGTTCCGGGTGATGGTTACCACGACTGCTGATTCTTATCACGAGTGCAGAGTCTGTGTCTAAGGACACTGGAAGAACTAACATCACAAAAAACTAAAGAGAGATGGCTAGAGGTGAGAAATCGGAGCAGGGGAAGACAGAAGGAAAACAGGCGTGGCTTCGGACACGGTGACTTTCTTTTTGGTATGTTGGTGAGAAGTCACCCTATCAGTACCTAATAGTCTATAGGAGAGAAAAGGGCACTAGAAATGAAATCCTCAGCATTTATATCTGCTGCATGGACTTCTCTGTGCCCTTTAGAAATGACAGTGCTTCACTCCTTCATACGGGTGAGATCTTACCCGGCTCGTCCCACCTCTGCCTCTCAATGTCACCATTAGACTTTCATCTGAGACTCTGTTGGTTGGCAAACATTTTTTAGAAAATATCCTTATAATGGCATGTTAGGAGGTATCTAAAAGACTCCACTGGCTAAATGTGGTAGTGTGGTGATGGTGAATGTGTGTTATTTTTGTGCTACCTGGCCAGAATACTAAGAATGCGCTGTCCCCTTTAATTGGAACATGTCCATACTGATCATAGACTCTACCATGATCCCATCAGATCGAAAACAAACTGAGCTGAGAGAAGGTAAGCCGCTTGCCCTCCATGGCACGGTGCTGATAACGTGGCAGCCAGGATTCTGGTCCAGGTCTGTCTGATTCTAAACCCCCTGGTGCCCTTTGGAGCTGAGCCTCTCTGTGGCCAGCGTCATTTCCTGGGTTGGCTCCCATGCACGGCCTGGCCTAGGACTTGTTCTGAACTAGCGCCCAGAGGCCACACTGACTCTTGTTCATGCTGCTGCTGACGGAGAAAGATGTGCGGGTCCTTTTCCTGCCTTCCCGCTTCCCTGCCCATCATGCACAACTTGGTGGAAAGAAAAGAATGAGGGAGTCCAATTCGCTGTGGTTCCTGAGCAGTGTGCAAAACAACAGAACCTGGCTCCCGACCTCCAGCGTGATCGCATCACACGGTGGTCTGTTCAGAGCAACGCTTCCTGAGCCCACAGCTGTTCCTTCCGTGCGGTGGCTCTGAGCATGCCAGGTGTCCTTTACTCTTGCATTTGTGAAACAGAAGGACTGAATAATCTTTAAGATGCCCTGCTGATTAGATGTTTGAGGAATTAGCCCACAGTGAATTGGCCAGCCCAGATTTAGCAACCTGCGGTCTTCCATTAGTGACCAGGTAAAGAGCCATTGACCAGTCGGGGAGATAAGTCACTAGAGGACATTAGGCAGGCCCCATAAGGCTGATCAACCCTCCAAATGGCCAGGAGAAGAGCGGGGTACAGCTTCAGCCATGGAGAAAAATGGCCTTTTATTTATGTGACTGTATATTTGCTTTTTATAATGTCTTTCTTTGCAAGAAGTTAGGTGCTGATGCAGAGGGGAAAAAAAGATTAAAGTCAGAACCATTCACACTGCATAGCCATCCTTCCTGAGAGGTGGAGGAAGAAGAGGTGTGTCTTTGAGGCCCCTGCTTTCTGTGAGTTGTCGCAGGCAGGCAGAGTTGAGCAACCTGCTGGTCTCACCTGCTCCCTTCTCCAGGATAGCCTTAGGATGAAAGGGTGGTTCTGAGCTCAGTCATGCTACCTTAAAAGCCTAATTCTGCTGCTACGGACTGTGACCCCAGGCAAGTGATGTCACTTTTTGACCCTCTGTCTCCTTATCTGTAAAAAGGAATCCTGATAAGACCTGAGCCACAAGGGTGCCTTCAGCATAGCATCTGCTTATAGTAAGAACTCAACAAAAGTTTGTTTTGCTACAACTCAAAGAATAGCTTAGGGCCACCTTTTTGAATCTAAATAACTGTGCCAAATTCATTCAGCATTCGTACTGTGAGTCACATTCTAGATGGATCCTTGCTCTATGGAAACATCACATTCGGTTGATGATACTTCTGTGGCTACAGCTTTCACGAGATACAGTCATTTTCTTAAATATTTGCTGACTGGCTATAGCCTAGAAACTACAAAATAAAAATGCGTGAGTTGCGGCTACTGTCTTTCAGTGGTGTCTGACACTGCGATCCCTAAGCCTGCATTCTCGTACTTGGCTTCCTTCTGCAGTGGGACAGTAGCTGCAGCAGGCACCTGCTTGCCTTCCCTAGTGGCGTGACACTTCATTTGTCCCTGTCATTGGCAAAGGCAGGCCTGCACCTTGGGCCTCCGCATCGCGTCTTCTCTGATAATGTACTTCTCGGGTGAGGTTTGACTTGGTTTTAGAAAACAAAGTCAACATGACCGTAGAATCAATGAGAGCTTCTTGCTCTGATGAAAAGATACAACCGCGTGTTGTTGAAATGAAGTGATTTAGATGTAATTTTCAAATTCTGTGGGATCACGTGGGAAAGACCTTGAAAAGTCATTAATGCAATCTCCCATCTGCAAACAGAGCTTGACCCGCCTGCCTTGAATTGATGGCTAGAAAAAATAAAATAAAATAAAATACCTAGCAGAGCCTGACCTAACTTGGCGATGGGGCCCATCGTAGGGCATTTCTCCTGGCCTTCCTTGTTACTTCTAACCCACTGTCCACCAATCCTGTGCTGGGACACATTTCAGATTCACAGAATCTCACCCATAGAGATTGTGAATCACCTGTGCCTAGACTCTAAACCAGCAAGGGCTGTGCTGTGTCCCTGTGCCACCCGTTAATCTGTGTGTATCAGGCACCTGTTGTGCCTCACGTAGTCCTCCTTAGTGCTTCCTCTAAGCCCCAGCATCTTCTGGCCCCATCCAGAAGCTTCCCTCTAGCAGAATCTGTGCATCCTTGACCTCTGCCTTTCCCCTTTCTTTTCCTGCTTGGTTCCATTTGGTGAACTTACCGACTCTGCGTGTGACTCCATCTTCACTGTGACATCCTGGGCCTCAGCAGCCTCAGCCTGCCGGGGGATCTCCTTCTCTTTAAGTGTTCAGCCCTTCTTAGCAATTAAGAAATCATGTTCCCTAGTATAAGTGAAAGGACCAAAACAAGGAAACTGTAAGTGCAGGACAGCACACAGGACTCAAATGTATTGGTGCTGCATCCACAGATACTACTCAGAGAGCGAGCCCTGAGGAGCTGTTAGGAACTGTTCATGTTGGACATGAAGAATCGCAAGTTCGAAGCCAGCCTCGGCAGCTTAGTGAGGCCCTGTCTCAAAATAAAATATAAAAAGGGCTGAGGATGTGGCTCAGTGGTTGAGCACCCCTGGGTTCAATCCCTGATATTAAAAAAAAGAAGAAGAAGAAGGAAAGAAAACAAAAACACTGTCCATATCTTGAGTTTCGTTTCTACCAAATGAACTGAATGCAAGGTTTCAAACTCTTATCTTAGTTAGCGGGAGATGTTAACCCCAGATCTGAACAAAGTTCCACATTCTAACATCCCCTTCAAACAGCCTCAGAAACAAAGCCAGAAAGTTCAGGCACTTGGGATACTTGATTTCATGCTTCTAAGTAACAAGCAGAGATCACACTGTTTGGGAGTCTTGCTCAAAGTTGAGGGGTCAATAAGTCTCTTCAATAAATTGGGTTAAAAGTTTCCTAAAAGGAGAAAAATCAGAGTCCTATTGACCAAGCAGGAGGCTATTTCAGCTACACATTTAGGGAATGAAATGTTCCCCAGAGCAAGAACTCTCAGATATGTGGCCAATAAATAACATGTACTAGATGGTGCACTAAATATAGCTATTACGGCTCAGTGACGCATGCTGGTGTAAAAGTCCTCTTTTGCCTGGGAAAGGACTTGAAATGCTCAGATGGAAATTTCTCCCCGTGTAAGAGCTGAAACCTGTGTTTATTTGATTATCAAAGTGACAGCTCGTTTCCAAAGTCATACTAGACCCATTAATAAACCTGTTAGATTTGGACATCTCCACCAAGAGCTGCTTTCCTTCGTTGGTAATTTAGAATGCATTGAATGAAGTGTTTGCTGTCAGATTAGATACCTTGAGAATTTCCTAATCCCTTTCAGATCTTAATGATTTGAGGCAACGAATTCGTGCAGTGAATCATGCTAAAGCGTTTCCAAGTTGCTTCCGTTCAAGTCCCCTGGGATGAAGAATGCACATCTGAATGGGCAGGATGCAGCTAATCTAGATATTAGAAAGATCTTGAAGATATCCCATGCAGAAATTCCTTCCCCCATCGCCAGGTCATTAGCAGCAGGCAGATGGCTGCACCGTGACACATATCGGATGAACTGCTGTCAGGGAGGATGTTGATCATTTAATCAGTTTTTCATTGTGCTGTTATTGTTCCCAACAGAAGGTCCACTTGTGTTGCGGCCTGTGATCAGTAGGATTTAAAGCCTCGTGGTTACACCACTTTGAAAACAATACTTGTCTCCAATAGTAGTACCTATTTCTTTTCCTTTTTTTAAAAAAATAAAAAAAGAGAGAGGGACAGAGGGGGAGAGAGAGAAAGAGACAATCAACTTTATTTTTTAATTTTTTCATCTGGGTCTTGTTTTTCTGACACTTAGCTGTATGTGTGGTGCTGGGGTTTAACCTGGGTCCTCGTGCGTGCCAGGCAAGTGCTCTACCACTGAGCCCGTGCCCCAGCCCAGTAGCACCTGTTTCTGTTGTTGGAGTCTTTGGATTATTGAGATGATTCAGTGAGATAATGTACATGAAGTCTCAGGGCAGTGCCTGGCCCGGGATGCATCTAAGAGAGCTGAGCCTCCATAGACAGGGTTGCCCACTTTTAAGCTGTGACCTCCAGGGACCATGGCAGATTACTAAATCAGTATTTCCATCAACTCCTTTTTCCCTCTTCATACCAAGAGACAGCTTGTTTGGACTATTTGTATATAGGAATGACTGTTCCTAAGGATACCCTTGCTTTAAGTTCAGGCCTGTTCATTTGATCAATATAACTACATCTCTTCACTCTAATCAAGCAATGTTACCGCCTGTGACTCCATAGTCCTTATGTCCAGCCCATTTCCAACAAATAAATATATTCTTGACTCCCAATGTGGTCCTTCCCAGTATTCCCCATCTCTTAACAGGGTGGCAGATGTCATCTACACAGTCACAAGCCGGAAAGCTGAAAGCCATCCTTAACTATGCCCTCCCCGCTTCACCCCACAGGGGATCCGTCGCGTCTGCATCACCACACTTCCCCACCCAGACGCTGCCCCTAATCCACCCACACCCAGCACAGCTTCAGTAGCTTCCTGCATGATTCTTCCTGTTTCCATTCATGCTGGATTCACATCCAATCTCCACACAGTAGCCAAAGCAGAATTTTTGAAACAAACACCAGACCAAGTCTTATCTTGAATTAAGCCTCGGTGATATCCAAAGTCTTGATTATGGCAGATGATCCCGGCTGGTCTGTCCCTAGGGATGCCTCGGGAAGCCCCCTCAACTCCTCCAGCATGGAGTTAGTGCTCATGAATAATCATACATCGTGCTCACTCTGATCAAAACTTAACTAATGTTCATCTTCCCCTCTGAACCCTGGAAGGACAAGGATTATGGTAGTTTTGTTTATCCATGCATCTCCAGTACTTTGCATAATTCCTATAACATGGTAGGTACTCAATAAATGCTTGTTAAATAAACAGATGAACTTATCCCAAACTCTAATCATGCCATGCATTATTTTCTTTTTGAAGTAATATTAAATATTAAAATCCTTCACTATAATAGGGATTATCTTTGTACAAGTTGTGAGACCACTCTTAGAAATTAGCAGGGATACTGGGAATGTCATTCTAAAGCCTTTGAAAATTATATCCAGATACTTTACATGCATAGAAACACTGTCGGTTGAATGACGGATATTTTTGTTTTGGACAGATATTGAAATTGGACTCTTCTCTTCCACACTGTATACTATTATGATTTCTAGAATAACTACTCCAAATCATAGTATTCAGAAGATAAATGTTTCCGCCTCTTACAGTAAAAACTTGAAGTCAAATATGTTGATATGAGTATTTTAAACTTCTCTACTGGCGTAGCTGTGAGCCTGCTTGATAACTGTGGTTGGATTAATATTAGGCTCCTTGTTTTACATAGAGCTATTTATCTATTAGGCATAAAAGGGCACTTTGGTGATTTAAGCTAATGAAATCACAGAGTTAGTGGGGGAGATAAGAAATATTGAATAGAGGGAAAAGACAGTTGAAATCTCCTTCTATCGTATGATCACATTTTGTTCTTCATTCTTAAATTCATTTCCCTCTAAAGAGCAGGACCATTATATTGGGGAATAATGTGTCTTGAAACCATGAGCCAGCAGCTTATGATCTGAGTGCTAATGACTTCTGATTCACTAATGAGGCAATGGACCGTCAACTGACCCAGTGCACTTACCGGGGGGCCAGCCTCTTGCCTGGTCCACAGAAGCTGTCATATCAAATTTTTGTCCAGACTCTGTGGGCACTTTGATTCCTAAACCTTTCTCAGAAACCTAATCTGAAATCAAAGTCAAGCCTCTTAGATGTGGTCAGACAAGGTCACATTTCAAACAGTCCAGTGAACCCGCAGATCAGAGTTGAAAGGTAACCGCCTCCCCTCCTCCCCACCCCCAGTTGGCGCAGGCTCACCTGCTCCCTCACCTTCCGGTTTCCTGCCTGATTTTCACCTCTTCCCAATGGATGGACGGGGGATATGGGAGCTTTCCCTCTGGAAGGTGATGGAAGAGTTGCCTTAAAACTTATAATTAAAAAATTGGACACAGTTGTATTTTGGAAATGCACTTTTATCCAGATCAGCAAATCAGCAGATCACAAAGGATTTTGTGGGAGACATCTTTCTATTTGATAGGAAGACTTCTTTCCATCAAAATCTCAAGGTAATTCCAGGTTCGTGAGCTCTGTTTCTGACCCAAACGATCAGGATCTACCCACGCTCCTGAGTGAGTCAGGGTGCCACACAGGACGGCCGTGGGATGTGTTTTCGGTGCCACTGTCCTTCCCTGCGGAGCCTTGACTATCTCCAGCATGGCTGGAAAAGGAGGGAGCGGTGACTCGTTAGCCGTGATCTTAACCTCTCACGACACAGGTTTTTATCAAATGCCGTGTGATGAAAAACAACAACCTTGCCGTTGCTTTATGTTGCAGTGTTCTGTCTCTTGTGGTCGAGGGCATAAGCAACGAAATGTTTACTGCATGGCAAGAGATGGGAGCCATTTAGAAAGTGATTACTGTAAGCACCTTGCCAAGCCACATGGGCACAGAAGGTGCCGAGGAGGACGGTGCCCCAAGTGGAAGGCTGGCGCTTGGAGTCAGGTGAGCATTGCTTCCCCTTCCCACTGCTTCCTTCCAGCAGGGTTGCTCCTGTTTCTTTGCACGGGTTTGGCTTCACAGAGGGGTGCTGGAGACTGGGAGGGAAGAGCCTTACACTTCCTAGGTGACCCTGAGCAAGTGGCCTCCATCCCTGGAGCTTTGAGTGACACCTTCAGGGGGCGGGTGCAAGGATGAATTCCACAGGGCACTAGGTGTCTGAGGTCTGGCACAGAGGAGCCCCTCGGGACCTGGCTGATGGCCTCTGCCTTGTCATTTACCACTTAGAAAACCACCGATTCGGGTCACACAGGGAAGCTGACCAGGTCATCTGACAGGAACGGAGTCTGAATTTCCCTTGGAGGTTCTTGAAGAAAGTTATTTCTGTTCCTATTTGCTTGTTTACAACGGAGACAGAGGTCGGGAGGGAAAATTGCTTGTTTTCATCTGGCTCTGTGACCTTGGATGATCTGTTGAACCTTCCAAAGCCAACATCGTGTGGTACTTACGAGGACTGAAAGCAGTAATGAAGGCCAAGTGCTTTGCTCTGGGGTCTAGGAACTAAGGCTCTCAGGAGTGCTGTTTGGTCCTGATGAAGCTGATGAATGTATGGGATGGGGAGGGGCGGGGACCCACAACAGCGGTGCCAGGTGGAATCCACTAGTTCTTTCCGTTGAGGAAGTTCCACAAGTTCCACATTTCTCAAGCTATGAGCTTGAGAAAGGAATCTTAGAAGCTTCTGCCTGTCTGTAAGCATGGGATCCAGGGATGAGAAGGCAGGTCATTCCTGAACTTTACTTGTACATAGTTGAGGGTGCTAACTTACACCCATGGCTGGATTTCCTGTAAAATATTCCATGTGTAGAGCTAATCGTGCTCTCCACTGATCTGGTTCAATGAGGCTTTACCTATTTCTTGTTCTCCCACGGAGACTCTTGCTGATGACCCCAGAGGATCAATGGTAACTTGGACCGAAGGTGGCAACCCTTAGAACCGGTTCCGCCAGATCCTGGACCTCGATTCCTGGGCCCCAGAGGAGCTTTGGGTGCAGCCATTTAAACATGGGAAGGCTTTGGGCAGGGGATGTGGCTGGGTGGTAAAGTGCCCTGAGTTCCATCTCCCGCACCAAGAGAAACAAAACAAGAAACAAAAACAAAAAACCATGGGAGAGTCTGGGGATCCTCCAGGTCCAACATGAGTATTGGAAAATTCCCTCTGAAACCCAGATTATTCTCAGCTGTCCCAAGCCAGCAGCTTTGTCCTCCTTACCCCCAGCCACATTCCACATCACTGTGAAATACAGGACCATTCCCTAGCATGGTGGCCTCATCCCTCTCAAGCCCTTTATCATCAGAAAACGTGGAGCTTCTGTGTGTTTTAATTTAACAATCAAAGGCTCCACGCCCAGCTAGAGCCGGTTCCCCCTGTCATCTGTTAATGTCCAGCCGTTTTATTTCGGGAGCCTTTCTGTTCATCACAAGCCTGCAGCTAGCATTATTTAAGAAGCCACCCTAATGAGCTTGGTCTCTTGTAGACTTCTACGCTCAGTTGCCTTTCTTCATGTTCCTTGGTCTTTACTTACCTATTTCTGCATTTCTCTCTGAATATTAAACTCAGAGCATGTAAACGATGCTCATTTTAAAATCCAGTTCACTCACTAAAGAGATGATTAAAGGAATCGCTTGCTCTTTATCGGTAAACACAGTGAGTTTTACTCCAATATCCTGCGATCATGTGGGGAAGCCTAAAATTTCTTAAAAAACTGGAATGATTAGGTTTAAACTCTGGGTTTGTTTTTTTTTTTTGCAAACTTAAGGAAATAGGATTATCAGAATGCCTCCCCAGAAAGAACCACACCTGTTCAAACCAGTTGCTCAGAGAAGTTGCCACCTTTGGAAATGCAAGCAAACACAGTTATGTAGTGGTTTGTGCCCAGCTTCAGAACGTCCTGATTTGATTTGTAGAAATGCATTATAAAAGCTTGCAAAACAAGGTATATGCAGCCTGTGTGAAATGTGCTTTGCAGTTTAGAAGCGTACCTGAAAATCATCAAACCCAGTGCTTGATGGACGAACCCCATCCACATGATCAAAGATTGCGGGCTCACCAGTGACGCAGTAGTCAACAGGAGCGTCCCTAAGGCAGAGCTGTTAGGCAAGAGTAATGATCGCCCATTTGCAGCAACATTTAGGAGATTTTATATCTGGTCCTTCTGTTCTTTTGCTGGTTGCTGTATTTCAGTCTCCCTGCCTTCAAGGTAGCAAGAATAATTAGTGCAATTTTTCATTGTGTCAAAAATGTCTGATGATAAGAAAATCTGCAGAATATTAGGATAGGAGACTCGTATAACCATGCTCATCTTAATAGCCTCTCCTCCGAATTTGGTGTTTTGAGATTTGAAGTGGAATGTTTCACTTCATTGTCTTTTGAAATCTTGCAGTTATTATAAAGGAAACCAACTGGTATTTTTTTTTTCTAATCTTAACATCCTCACTGAAGTCTTAAAGATTTTTTTTTCGCCCTCTAGAGTTCATGTTCGATTTGTTTAGATGGTTTTCATCAAGAGTTTCATCAAGGATGCCTGTGAAATTTTAAAACAAAAATCACCATCAAATCCTTGATTCAGCCTGATAAATTGAAAGAGTCTATGTTCTCGTTATCCAAAAGCATTCCAGAGCCCAATTTTTAAAAACGTATCCTGTTGCTATATTCAGGGTTTCTCATTTGTTTGCTTGGATGGCTCGTTTGTTTTGCTTTTTGGTTTTGTTTTGTGGGGTTTTTTTTTAAACTTAAAATGAAGATCAAAAATGAGAATAAATGATCAGATTAGAATGCAGGTGTATTTCCCCTTTCATGGGTCGTGAATGCTTTCATCAGTCCTGAGACACAGGTCTTCATCACCGTTTTACACCTTTGTGGTTAAGATGGTAAACACAGGGGATGCTGTGGGGTAATCACAGCCCTGTTTTGCTTCCTGATTCCAAATACAGTGATAGGTCTTGCAGTTGGCGCTGCCTCGGACGGGATGAAATCAGGACCATTTCTACAAGGCATTCAGCGCTGGTGTTGAAACAGACCCTGGCGCACTCATTGCATTTTGAGTCTTGTGGCTGTTTTTGGTTACGACTTTTCTTGTGATTTCAATGAGAGCCACTGGGTGGTGGTGTCTGAGAGTGACATATGTTTCAAGTGTCTGATGGCGAAACAGGATGAATAAGGAGTTGGTGACCTCTGGGAAATTAAGGAATCCAGATGCTAATGGGCAGGATGAGAAAAGAGTTGCTGGTTTGTGCTGTCTGGTTACTTGGTTTTTTGTCTAAACTCTGAGCGTGGATGAGACCTTGTTTGGACACAGGATTCTCCCCCACACTCTTGCTGACGGTACAAAACGTGACATCACGTTGGCCCCGTGTTTTAAAGCGGGCAGCCAAATTCTAACCCGCAGTAGCTCAGCTACTGCGCTGCCTAGGACAAAGTTGATTACGATTTTTGTTGTTGTTGTTTGTTTTGGGTTTTGCTGGAGCTAAAGATGATAATCTCTGCTCTTCATTTCATTTGTAGAATATCTATCTATCTGAAAGGTTTATTAGGAAATAAAAAGAAATGTTTTCTGGAAAAATGCTAATCGCAGCACTAAGCCCTCAACTGGGGGTAATTTTGTACCCCAAGGGACATTGGGCAGTGTCTGGAGGCAGTTTGGGTTGTCACAGCTTGGGGTGAGGGGAACTGTAATACAGGCAGCTCCCACGATAAGGAATCATGGGGTTGAGGGTCTTTTATAGAGTCTGGCATCTATTAAGTGCTTGGTAAAATCTGCTATTATTATTATTATTCTTGTCATTATTATTTATAAAAGTTGGTTGATACACTTACCTTTCAATCCAATGCCTGCTTTAAAATAATGTTGCCACCATAATCTCAGTGGTAACGCTAGAAGAAAGTGTGTAAAATTCTCTCCTGCTTTTCACGTGTGTTACGATTCCCCGAACACCAGAAGTTCTGCAGAGTCTTTTGGTCCATGTATATAAGCATCAAGTTCCCCTTTAAGGTGGTGATTTCTGGGTACTAGCGTGGCACAGTAGCGGGCTGCGAGAGAATACTCAGCTCCCTGCTTAGGAGGTCAGAAGTGAATACATCTTGCAACTCTGCACAGACTGCCGCACCAGGAGGATGACTGGTGGCATTGGAGGGGGACACATGAACAGAGGCCATGCAGATGTCTTCCTCAGGAAAGCAGCTAAAATATGCACTGAGTTGAGCTAGAAAACCCTAATGCACATGCGCACACCACCTTCACCACCTCCAGGGTCAGGTGGGGGCCCTCCTGCTGCTGTTTTATTCATAGACTTTCTGCACAAATTGCTTGGAATTTACCAACCAAGCCTGGCTAGCTCTGTATGCAAATTGCTGCCTCCCTAGAGGCAGCCCAGGAAGAAAAGTGCACCCCTGGACATGAACTTGGACGTGGTGCATTATTCAGAAAGGCAGGGCGTGTGACTCACTGTGCATTGCAGTCGTGCTGAAACTTCTGAGTGGGTTATTTCGAAGCTGGTTTTGAGATTATAAAAACCAGAAGCCGGGACAACACATTGTATCCTTGAAGCTTCTCTCGTCTCAATTTGTCTTTTGAAATAAAATCAAACATTGTAAGTAGTGATTTTTTTAAAATTTTTAGATGTTACAACCCTTTAGACCTTACCTTCATTGAACAGTAAGTAATTAATCACCAGAGCATCCAAAAAAGATTTTATTTACTTAATAGTTTTGTACACGTGAAAAGTCTTTAGTAGTAGTTTTTCATTTTTCTTTAGTAACTAAAATACTGGGAGTTATTGAATAGGTATCAGCTCTTAGCTCAACTCAGACAGCTTTGAAATGATGTTATTCTTTGTCTGAATTTCTCCTTGGGTACGGTTTTCTAGAAATGGACTTTTCTTATTTAACAGCCCAAATTCAAATAGCCAGAGGGTTTCTCAGTTGTTGCTGCTCCTTGCTGGTTTTTTCGTTTGCACAATTCTGTCGTTGGTGGAGTAACTCTACCATGCTGCAGCTCCTCCCGAGTAATCATTGAGAAATATCCTTCCCATCCCTCCCACGAGCACTAAATGGCCTTGCTCTGGAGACAGAGCTGTCGCTAGCCTTCAGGATCCCTCCCGTCCCCCCCAGGACATAATGACTTCAAAAGTCTGGCTCCTTGAGGGTCACAAACTCATTCAATTAATACAATTAAATTAATTAAACTCATTTAATTAATGCAATTTAGCTCAAACAATAACGACTGTGTTGATGGGAAATATTTCCTTCTCTTTAGCCAGCTGTGATGTTAACCAGGATAGATTCATTGAAACAATACGATTTCCCCAGCTGCCTTCTAAAGACTAACTCCTGTTTTCTTAAAATCTGAAGTAGGGGGAAGCTGAAGTCCCAGCAGAACCCATTCGGGTGTGCTTGACCCAGGAAGGCCATCAGCCCCAGGGAGGGCAGGACGCTGTCACGGGTTAATTGAAGCAGACTGTCTCTCTAGGTTAAAAGAGTGTGATTCTGTTCTCTCGGAAGACTCCCTATCAGGAATAAGGCATTAATGTGTGCTTAGCTGGTTGTCTCAACACCAGCCAATTAGTGGAGGCTGAGTTATCACAAAAAATTAGTAATAATTTTTTAATAGCTCTGGGCAGTGTTACGCTGCTCTTTCCGATCAAATGTTGCCTTCAGTTTCTGCAAAACCTTAATAAAGACAATAATTCTTTGGCCTGTCCATAAGTGAGATTACAGAACCCAGCAATGAGGAAGCCATTAAGAAATTAATTTAGAGGAAAGGTAATTGCACATTTAATGCAGCGTTTTACAACTTGGTCAACAAAATGCTTCTGCGTGATGAACAGTATTTTTCAAGAGCAAAACATATTAAGCCCGAGGAAATGGTTTCTCCTTATCAGCTTTTATTCTTCATGTATTTATCAAAGGTTGTAAATAGATACAAATACGTTAGTGAATGCTAGGTTAAAAAAAATCCTCGGTTACCAAGAATAGGAGCAAGAAAGACTAGAGAAAATAATTCCGCTCATATGGCCCTAAAATCGTCCGTGGTTTACTCTCCTTGGGTTAATTCCTTTAATCTGCCAGGAAACTCCTCTGGCACAGTACCATGTCTCCTGATTCGCAGGAGCCTCAGATCCTCCAGGATGGAAGAATTTTTCGCTCCATGTGCCAGCCTCATCTCTACCTTGAGCTAAATATTTTTTGTTACTGTTTTCCCCCACCTTTTCAATCCTCCGAGGGTTTTGTTAACTTTAGCGATCCCGTGAAGCTTGTGTGGCTTTTCCAGTGCTCAGCACCCATAAGCAGTGAGTTGCCAGGTTTCAGGCCCTGGGTCCCATTCATCGCCCCCGTGAAGTCACTGGGTTAGGAACGCAGCGCCCTCCTCTGCCACCCCCACCCTGCATGGAGCCAAAGCTCCCACTTACGTCCTCTGTCTCCCTAGTGCTCGGTGTCCTGTGGCCCAGGCGTGCAGCAGAGGCGTGTGAGCTGTCAGATCGGAGCACAGAAACCGGCCAGGGAGACCCAGTGCGACCCCTTCGGCAGACCCGAGTCGGAGCGCGCCTGCCACGCCCCGCCGTGCCCCGTGTACACTTGGAGGGCTGAGCCCTGGCAAGAGGTGAGTGGAGCCCCCGAGAGGCCAGCAAGCCCCACGGTGGCCCTGTCCCAAAGGTTTGCGGTCAGACCTGCGCATTCCCTCGGGCCAGGGTGGGAGAGCTCCTTGCTGTGAAGCAATTCCTCCTCTCTGCCTGTTCCTGAATGTTCCCAGTGCCAAAAAACACCCTCAAAGGCCCTGGGGCAAATGTGGACAGAAGGAGGGGTCAGAGGGGAAGAATATGTTAAATATGTGTGTTCGGATTGGGTCACTCTGTGTTCATCTGGATAGCCGCAAGCCACAAGGCAGACTTCAGGTAGGACCTGCCCTGCGTTTTTCCTTCTTTCCAGGACTTTGGCTGTCAGGTAAAAGACAGGCACTCTGATTAATTAGTGAAGGATTTCCAAAGACTGTAAAAATGATGGAGTCTAAAACTGCTCCATGGGTGCAGAGATAATAACCCGGATTTATTTTTGCCCTGCTCCAAGTGAATGTTTGGTTAACGAAAACATTGAAGTATCCCTGGAGAAGAGACTGGCTAGGGAGGTAAGATGTTAATAGGAGGTAACCTCGGTTTCCAGAACAGAATACTAGGTTGTAGAAAGGTGGGGGAAAGAATTAGAGAGCAAAACCACCGCAGGGCTCAGCATACAAGTGTAATCCTGGAGGCTGACTTGCGAGGCTGAGGCAGGAGGATCATAAGTTCAAAGCCAGCCTCAACGAGGCCCTAAGCAACTTAGTGAAAACCTGGCCCCCCCAAAAATAAGTAAATAAAAAGGACTGGGGATGCAGCATAGTGGGTTCAATCCCCGGTACAAAAATAAAAAGACCATCTCTACCGATGTTGGAATAAATAACATTGCATTGCTGCTTAGAGCGACAGGGGTCCCCTGCACCAGGAAAAGCTCCCGAGAACAGGGAGAGGGCGCGGCATGGGGAGGAATCGCTGTCCTTGGCACTGCGTCACCTCACTCAATCTTTTTCAACCTAGATAAGATGAATAGTGTTATCGCCATCCCATTTTATAGGTGACAAAACTGAGGTTCCAGGAGTCCCTGTAATTTGTCCAAGTGTCATGCACCTGGCACGTGGAAGAAGCCAGGGTTGATCCCAAGTTTGCTTTCTTAAGCCGCCTGCATTCTTTCCCCTCGGGGACAGACGGGGACCGGCCTCCCAGCTCCTGCCCCCTCTGCTTCTCTGTCCTGACGCGCAGTTCCCGTTGTGTGGGGTTATGTCACCTTCTCCATCTACTCGGACTTTCTGCTTGTTTTCCTTCTAGACTTTTGTCTGTGGGTTTTCTGCCTTTGTGGTGTTTGGATTGAACCCAGGGTGTGGTGCGTGCTAGGCAAGCTCTCTGCCACAGAGCTTCCATGCCCAGCCCTCCTATGCCATTCGACTTCCTTTACAGAGCAGCAGGGAGGAAGGCCTGAGTCGGTGGAAGTGTAGGCTGGATGTACTTGAGCCAGGGAGTTACTGAGAGTCCAGAGACTTAGAATAATACACACCTGGCTCATATCCCAGCTCTTGGAGCAGAAATTCTTAACTTCCCTGAGTTTTGGTTTCACCATCTACAGGATGAGAATTTTTTTTTTTGTAACAGGTATTGAATTCAGGGATGTTTAACCACTGAGCCACATCCTCAGCCCTTTTTTAGTTTTTACTTTGAGGCAGGGGTCTCACTAAGTTGTTTAGGACCTCACTAATGTTCTGAGGCTGGCTTTGAACTTGCGATCCTCCTGCCTCAGCTTCCCAAGCTGCTGCGATTAGAGGTGTGCACCGTGCCCGGGGAAGGATGGGGATAGTGGTAACTATGCGGAGTTGTTCTGAGAAAGTTGGAAAGAATAGAGTTCTATACCATCTGCGTGGTTTGGAGATCGGCAGCGTCCGATGCAGAAAGGTGGAGGCCCCCTCATCTCCCTGCCTCAGTGGCACCTCTTGATGGCATTTTTTTCTTTTGGTACCAGGTATTGAATCCACCAGCTCTTAACCACTAAGCTACATCCCCAGCCCTTTTTATTTTTTATTTTGAGATAGAGTCTCACTGCGTGGCTTTGGCCTCGCTCAATTGCTGAGGATGGCTTTGAACTGGAACCCTCAGCCTCCTGAACGGCTGGGACGATAGGAGTGCGCCACCACCACGCCCGGCCTCTCTTTGCAGTCTGGCTTCCAGACCTCTGACTGCTTACTCCTCTCCCTCTTCATCTCATGCCAAAATCAGCCCTGTGTAGCTGCTCCAAGGAGCAGAAGTAAGAATACTTAGAAACGAATTGAAGCTGGCCCTGCACGCTTCAGCCAGCTTCTGAACGTGCTAGAATCAATCACAAACCCAAGTTCACTTTCCAGTGCCTCTGAATCCCAAAGAATGGGAAAAGCTTGCCAGGTAAGGACGGACGAAGTTCCTTTTTCTCAGTCCTAAGAAACAAGCCCAGACGTTTATGCCTGTGCATGTGCTGTGCCGGGGAGCGTTTAAAATCCATCTTCAGACGCTGCTTCCAAACTCTGGATCAGAGGGGAAGACCTGGGAGATGGTCTGCCTGGGCCTGTGGGCTGCAGCCGTGGCTCGGTGGTGGAGAGCTTGCCTGGCAGGCACAAGGACCTGGGTTCAAATCCCAGCACCACACACACAACTAAGTGGAGGGAAAACAAAACCAGATGAAAACTAAAATTGACTCTCTCTTTCTCTCTCTCTTAAAAAAAAAAAAATGAAAACAGGACTTTAGCAGAGATTAGCCATGGTCACGAGGAGAAAAAGCCCTGTAAGTGATGGAGAGCATGCTCTGAGAATCCCCTTCCTGCCACCGGGCTTTCTCCTCGGCCTGCACCCACATTGGAGAGTTTGGAGGAGGACGCGGCCACACTCCTCCAAAGGGTGGCCAGTGTGCTGTGGGGATGCCCTCTGGGGACACTGAATTGACAGAGCAAGCTGTAGGGCAGCTGGAGGAGGGAGAAGTCCCATCAGAACCTTCACGGTCCACCAGACACAGTGGCACACACCTGTAATCCCAGCAGCTTGGGAGGCTGAGGCAGGAGGATCGCAAGTTCAAGGCCAGCCTCAGCAACTTAGCCAGACCCTGTCTCAAAATAACACATAAAAAGGGCTGGGGATGTGGCTCAGAGGTTAAGCACCCTTGAATTCAATCCCTGATACCAAAAAAAAAACCCTTCATGTACCCATGTGAAAGTCAGCTAGCAGCCTGCTCAGAATGTCCCCACAGCGCCTGCATAGCCCGAGCAGACCAGATCAGGAGCCGTGTGGCCGCACGCACCGACCTCATGTAGTCAGATCCCTACCTTTGGGATCAAAGGTGTCCTTGTTAAACAGTAAATACGGTGGCTGCTTCCTAACACAGCACCCTCTTGGCTCCCCTAAATCCCAGCCCCCCAATCTAGCGTTCATCTCTCACCCTCTCAACTCAGATCCCATGAACTTGACACCTGCTTTGTGCAAGCAGAGTGTTTGACTTTTCTCCCTGGTGACCCTTGACCTGTGAGCATGCCCAACACCACATCCAGGGCAGGAAGCGCTGGAGTCCACTGTACAGGAAGTTCCTCTCCTAGTGGTCCTTGGCAGCCATCTCCTGGGCCGTGTTGGCACGTCGCGTGTGAATCTTCCTTTCTGAAGTGTTAGGCTCTCCGGGACGTTGGCGAGATGCATTTTATTTCAGCTGCCCCTAGCACGTGGCAGCCTTTTCTGGTGGAAATGGTCCAGGCATCTATCTTGATTAGGACAATGTGCCTGCTCCCCACAGCGCGGCGTCGGGATGGTTTGCACAGTTGCACAGGTTGGGCACTGCACAACTCCAGGAAGTGCCGTTCCTATCGGCTGCAACGTGAGGGGCATCCGTAGAGTCGTCTAGTTCCGTGGCCCTGCTGACAGTAAAAGCAATGGAGCTCATTATTTACCAAGCTGCAGACTGGGTGCTGCATGGAGCATTTTTACATGACAACCCAATTTGACACTTTCTGTCCGTCTCTGATATAGCAATTACGTATCTGTCCCCCTTTAATGCAAGGAAACTAGAGGCTTAGGTAGGTCACGCGCTTGGTGATGGGGCTGGACTATGAAGCCTGATGGCTGGGCAGGTGATCTGAGTACTTACACACACTGCTCCCAGGCCACTGTGTAACTGAGTGGCTTCACAAGCCTCCTCCTTCCCAGGAGCTGGTGTCAGCGAGCTTTCCCTTCCCTGGGTTGTGCACGCTGAGGTGCTCCGCAGTGTGCCATCAGGACCCGAGCCTGGGGCCTGGGAAGGCTTGCGGGTGCTGGAGCTGCCGTTCACTGCGAGGCTTTGGGCCGAGCCTGGGGCTCCCATGAGGGCAGAGCCTGGGCTGGGCACCTTAAGTGGAAAAGAGGGAAACGGTCCGTGCAGGCATCCGTGTCTCGTTTGTGTCTGCCCAGGCGACAGGGGCAGCCGGTCCATCTGATGCGTGGTTCTGGGACGTCGACTTTGAATTTTGCAATTCCACTTAGTACATCTGCACGTACGGCAGTGTGGGAGAGTGGTCACAGTGAGGGCGAGGTGGGATTGAGTGAGGCGTCTCAGTCCTTCCCTTTCCTGTGGCAGGGTGGCTTCCCAATGGTGCTTCCGCATGGCTGCCCACCCGGTCATCTTAGCCCAGGCAGCACCACAGTGGGATCTGAATGCCACCCACTAACGCTGAGCCAGACGTTTGTCCTCTCTGTGTTCCATTTTTACCCACTGCAGAATTATAATTCTCAGGAGGCTGTTTGGGGAAAACTATAAAGAGTTTTTTAATTCTTTCAGGAATTATTTTCATAAAGGATTACTTATTAATCTTATAAGCTGATATACAAATTCACTTTCAGCTGCAGAGATCCTTTTGATGAAATTCACATTGCAAATGTATCAGGTTATGCATCTTTAGCATTGAGAAATAAATCTCACAATTCCTACAAGGGTCTCCTCCCTTCCCTTGACCAAAGAAGCCTCTTCTTCCCTCGTTCCTCTGTATCACAATATGGCTACCCTGTCTCTACCCTCACATCTGTCTCCCTTGCTTATCTGAAGGACAGGAGGGGAGGAAGGACAGTGCCTCCCTCTTAACTGTGTGGAGTGCAGACGTTCTCCACGTCTTCTAGAAAAGCCAAGCACGCTGCTTTGGCGGTCAGAACAGCTGTCATTTTTTCTTGTCACAAGGCTGCGGACACGCTGTGCTCAGATTTGTCTGGCCTCTGCAGAATGGCCCAGCACGGGGACTTGGACCTCTCCCATGCACATCTGGAGTCTAAGGACTTTGATTGCAATCAGCTGTAGAACAGTTCCCAAGTTGATCTCCTTAACTCAGAAAAATTAGACAGGAGCAGGAGGTCCTTGGTCCCTTGACTGGAAAGAGTTTCTCCTGATGTTTACGGTAGGGAGTGGCTGGGGTTCGCTGGTACAGAGTGCTCGATAGCAACCCTTTAATTTCCTCACTCATTCATTCAGTAAATTAACATATGGGTCACGTGGAAAATGCCAGGCACTGTGCGTTAGGAACAGACTAAAATCCCAAACCTCAGAGCAGGCGATCCAAGAACCCAGACGGCTGCAGTCATTTCCTCTCCTCTTCCAGCCTGCAGGCACGAGGAGCCCCTCCTGAGAGGGTCCCTGTCCCTCCTTGCACGGTGAGCTCATCTGCGGGTGATGGGACCCCTTTAGTGTTTGGAGGGTGCCCGTCTCCTTCCCCTCCTCTCCCTGCAAGTCTGCTCGGCATTTCACCTGTCCTCAGCCCACTTCTGCTTGCCCAGCTGTACTGCGCTGCCACGCCCCAGTGGTCACCAGTGAACCACCCGAGTGACACGCGGGACCCCAGGCCAGGAGAAGCTGCCGCGCCGAGTGGCCTGGCAGGGAGGGAGGCTGCAGAGGAAGCCATCAGGGCTGTGATTCTCAAATTAAAAAAAACCCGCGCCCAGCACAAGTGTGATGCTGATTGAATGAATCGTGACTTTAGAGTCTCTCCAGGGGAGTGTGTTTGCCTCCTTAACCCTTAGAGGTACACCGATGGGGGCAGACATGCCCAAATTCTGCATCCTTGACTTTAAGATTTTTTTTTATTTAAGAGAGAGGGACAGTGAGAGAGAGAGAGAGAATCAATTTCTTTGTTGAGTTTTTCACGTGGCTTTTTGCTCTGACACTTAGTTGTGTACGTGGTGCTGGGGTTTGAACCCGTGCACTTGCGCATGCCAGGCAAGCGCCATAACCACTGAGCCACCGCTCCAGCCCCATCCCTGACTTTAAAAGGAGCTTCGAGAATAGAACCCCCTGGTGACCTAGCAATGGTTTGCGGTGGGCTGCAGGGGGAAGGGTGGGGTCCCCATGGCTGCATGCACGGCATCAGAGCTTGAGGTCACACGTGGATCGCTGGGCTGCACGGGCGGTGCTGCGAACGATGGCCTTGCGACTCTAGAAAGGAGTCTCTCATCCGTGGAAGTCAGCAAGCTTGGAAGGCAGGGCCCGTGACGGTCTTTGCCCCGCCTGGGAAGCTGTGTTTGACATTGCAGTCACCGGGGACGGAGCATTCCCACCCGTGGCAGTAAGTGGTCTGTTCAGGTCTGTCACCCTGGCCTTCCCACCCGGCTGAAAACAGCACCTCCAGTCTTTTCCAGGGCTTCCTCAACCGCCAATCTGGAAAGTTCTTCCCCCCGTTAATCTGGGCACCTTTAAAGGCACACGCAGTCTGGGGCACGACGGGCCATCTGCCCGATGTCACTGGGCACCGCGATCGTTTCTGGTCTGAGTCACACAGCGGATGCTGAAATTCACGCAGCTGACGCTGCTGCTTACACGTTTCGTAGAGGGTTTTTTTTTTTTTCTCTAAAAGTCATGGTGGAATTTGAGAAAAGTTTTTGGAAATTAAAATAAGACTACTTAAACTCCCTGGCTGCTTTCTAGCACATTCCAGATCATATTCCGGGACAGGCAAGAGTCATAAGTCACGGGGGCTGAGGGTTCTTACCAAGGGTGCAAAGCCCCAGAAGCATAGTGAGATTCGTTTTCCGGCCCCACCGCTTGGGCGCATTAGGACTTCAGGTTCCAAGAGAAACCCGGGTCACCTGACCCTCGGGGCTGCTGCAGCTCCCAGGCACGGGGCAAGTCACTGATTCACCCGGTTTAACTTTTAATTTCTGAAATGGGGCACGTTTTGCCAGTCGCCTCTCTGCGACTGGGAAAACAGCTTTGGTGACAGTTAACCTGTCCTCAAGACAGCGCACAGCACGCAGGAGCGCTCAGGAACCGTGGCGTTCCCGCTCCGCAACGTTACTGATTCACACCGACTCAAGCCTTGTAGATCAAGGAAGGGGAGCAGGAACTCGGAAGGAAGGTACAGTCCAGGTTCAGCTGCTCACTTGTCACCGTCTGCTCTGAGTCACCCGAGTCCTAATTTTCTAAGGAATTCCTGTTCCACGCGTGGTTACGAATTTCTTCTGCAGCTGTGCACACACTCTTTGTTCTGTTTGTTGTTGTGATTTGTTTTGTTTGGTGCCAGGGATTGATCCCAGGGGTGCTTACCCACTGAGCCACATCCCCAGCCCTTTTTATTTTTTATTTTGAGACAGGGTCTCACTAAGTTGCTTAGGGCCTCGCTAAATTGCTGAGGCTGGCCTCCAACTTGCGATCCTCCTGCCTCAGCCTCCTGAGCCGCTGGGATGACAGGTGTGCACCGCCACACTTGGGTTGTTTGGTTTTTGACATTCAGCAGTCTTGTAGCTCCTAATAAACAAAATACTTTATCACTTCACAACATTGCCTGCTTAGTCCAGGAAAATAGGAAACCCCAAAACCACTGAGCCAAGGACGAGCCGGGGAACCAGCTCAGCTGGCCTCCTGCACTCCTTTGACGTGATTTTGCTCCCCGGGCTCACCTCACAGTGGGTGTAAGTCAGATTTGTGCTCCAGGAAGTTGATGAGCGACTCCACATTCCAGATATTCAGATTTGCTTCCCAGCAAGAAATTCTAAGTCTGCGAATAATGAGGGGCTACCAGCTCGTACCTGCAGGTCCCTTCCGCTTCCTAAAGGAACAAAGTCATTCTCAAAAGACCCAGAGCATATCATACAACCTAATTCCGTTCCTAGGAGTTCCCCTAAGCAGTTGAAAGCAGGGATTCCAATTTGACCATGAATGTTCATAGTAACATCATTCACAGTAGCCAAAAGGAAAACCCCTCAAATGTCCATCCGCAAAGAAGGGAGAAATCATGTCCGCACCGTGGAATATTATTCTGCCGTTAAAAGGAACCTTGACAGCATTGGGCCAAGTGAGAGAAGCCAGGTATTAAAGGCCACGTTAGTATGTGGTTCTGTGCATGTGAAATATCCAGAATAAGCAAATCCACAGAGACCGAAAGCAAGCCGCAGTTGCAGTTTCTTGAGGAAGGAGGGCAAAAGGCAAGTGATTGCTTATCGGGTACAGGAGTGGGGGGATGAGAATGTTCTGGAACTGTGGTGCAGGGTGATGCACACCTGTAATCCCACCAACTCTGGAGGCTGAGACAGGAGGATCACAAATTTGAGGCCAGCCTCAGCAACCTAGTGAGGCCCTGAGTAACTTAGTGAGACCCTGTCTCAAAATAAAATAAACACTAAAATGGCTGAGGGTGTAGCTCAGTGGTTAAGCACCCCTGTATTAGAAATGCTCTTCATGCCAGAGGGAGCTTCCTTGTGAGTGGTGGGACTTGTCCTTAATGCTCCCTTGGGATAGAAAGTAGGGCAAGGGGACCAGTGCGGTAGCACCTGCCTGTAATCCCAGCAGCTGGGGAGGCTGAGGCAGGAGGATCGCAAGTTCAAACCCAGCCTCAGCGAGGCCCAGAGCAACTTATCAAGACCCTGTCTCAGAATAAAAAGTGAAGAGGACCGAGGATGTGGCTCAGTGGTTAAGCACCCCTGGGTTCAATTCCTGGTAAAAGGAAGAAAGGGAGGGAGGGAGGGAAAGAAAGGAAGGGAAAAAGAAAAGGAAAGGCACCGGGGCAAGAGGCTGGACTGGCACTGGTCCCAGCATTCCTGGCACTGGAAGCGTCTAGATGGCAGTTGGGTAACCTGGGCTTTGATTTTAAAGGAGAGTCCGGGTTGGGGTGGGAGTGGAGCTTCAGCTTTGAGGGCCTCTCCAAGCCTGAGGTTTGCAGTCCCCTCTTTCTTAGCGGAAGGCTCGTCACCTGCGCAGCAGTAGGTGGAACAGGTGAAGGTGGAGGGTCTGAGGACCCCAGCTCAGGGGTCTCACAAGCCGCAGGGCGGTAAGGCCAGGTATCCCAGCCAGGGCAGGCAGCAACGGGGCCCACAGCTTACGCTGGTCCCCGCTGCTCCTTCTGTCTTTCGCAGTGCACCAAGACCTGCGGGGAGGGCTCCCGCTACCGCCAGGTGGTGTGCGTGGCCGAGGACAAAGGCGAGGTTCCCAGCGCGCTCTGCACCCCGGGCCAGCGACCTGCCGACCGCGAGAGCTGCAGTCTGCAGCCCTGCGAATACGTGTGGATCACAGGAGAGTGGTCAGAGGTACGACCAGGGACATGCGCGACGCCTTCAGGCCAGCCCTGCTGCGCAGCAGAGGGAACAGGCAGGGTCCACCTGGCGCAGCCCCAGTCCCCAGAGACCCGGGCGGCAAACTGGGGGAGGGCTGCCCGATGGTCCCTGGGGTTCCCCTTGAGGGCCTGTTGGGATGGGGAAGAACTACTACAGGGACAGTAGGTGAGGTCCCTACCAATGCCAGACCCCCACCTCAAATGTTAAAACATTGAAAAGGACTGGGGATGCAGCCCAGGGGTAACCCCCAAAACAAACAAGCCTAAAACTTCATAAAGTTCAAAAATAAGATAATCACGTTGTCACAGCTATCAACTTATCAGTAATGAAAGGTGTCCAGGTAGGGGTCGTGTGCAGGAGGGTTCAAGGAAAAATAGACGCCTGAGATTCTTTGACTATTACGGAAGATCATTGTGTTTCTCTGGGGCAGAGATGGTTAAGTGGAAAATCCACATTGGGCTTTCCACAAATGGCTGGTTGGGCCTGCACAATGTTTCATTTATTTTTTTAGTTTTTTTCTGCATAGTGTTTTAAATAACAATCACCAAAATCTGAAGCCACAGTTTCAAGTTGGGAGATCTCACATAAAAGTGCTGATTTTCGTCCCCTCTTGAATCATCAGGTTGGGGAGCAGGGGAGCCTGACTTGGGCACAGCCCGCGGGCGAGGGGGAGCGCGTGCTGCAGCCCCAGTGTCAGGGTCCTGGGTGGAGGGACCCTGCTCCACCCCACTCCTTATCCTCTCCGGTGCCCTTAAAGAGCAAGGCCGGACTTGGTCAGGTTGTTAGGAACCCGTGAGTTCAGAATGGTCCCTGCTGTTGGGCTGGAGGCCTGGCTCCTCTCCACCCAGAGGCGGGGAAGGCGGGAAGGGGCTTCTGGGCAATGGCTCTTTGGGTCTCGGTGCCTTGTCCTCATTTCTTCATTAGACAGGGTCCCTAGCTTGTTTCCCAAGGTTTTTGCCGGGGAGACCATCCCTGGATCACAGCAGGGAAAAGCCATCCCGCCTTCCTCCTTCTCTCCCTCCTAAGGCCTCTGTCCCCGCTGTCCCTCCGACCCCTCTGCCTCCTGGGGACTAAGCTGGATTTGCTCTCTTCTCAGCCAGTCTTGTAGGTGCCGCTTTATTGTGCTGAAGGAGTTCGGGTTTCTTTCTAATGCTGGGGTCCTGTTACCCTTCTTGCTTTAACTGAACAGGAAGCCCTGACAGATGAGATAGATTAAAAAACACAAAAGCTTCCGCTCTTCCACAGATCTTCAGCTGTATTATGGATCGAAAACTGCAGATTTGCATGCATGGGGAGAGGTGCAGAGAGGGCCCGGCACCACAGTTCCTTCTAGAAGTCTGGTAAAGTGCAGGTGCCACTTCAGGGCGTGTCCTGCTGATGGGGCCTCTGGTCCTGGACAGTTCTCTGTGTTCTTGGAACTCACCCCTTCTGAGTTCGCAGAGGACTGGGAGAGACCTACAAAGAGGAGCTCGGCGCCCCCCTCACCCCAGCCGTGCACACAGTGAGGCCTCTCAGGTGTTGCTAGGGCAAGGAGAAAATCCTGTTGCTTTCTTTTGCTTTAATTTTATTATAATTTTATTGATTTGTTGGTACCAGGGATTGAACCCAGCGGTGTTTAACCACTGAGCCACGACCCCAGCCGTCTTTTCAAATTACTATTATCTATTTAGGGACAGGATCTTGCTTTTTATTTAGCTTAGGGTCTCACTAAGTTGCTGAGCCTGGTCTCCAACTTGTGATCCTCCTGCCTCAGCCTCCTGGGCTGCTGGGATTATTGGCGTGCACCACCGCTCCCAGCTTCTTTTCCCACTGGAAAAGTTAGACTTGCTCATGACGTACAAAGAAGAGCTCTTCTCATCACTCCCCCAGACATCCGCTAAGTCCAGGACAGGGAGTGCAGACAAAGTGTGCAAGATTTCTGCTCCTCTGCTCAGACCCTTCAAAACTGGTCTGCACGGTTGGGGGCTTCTATTAGCCAACTGAGAGCGCGTTCTTTCCAGCTTCCTTTCTGAGATGTGGAAGCCTCTGAATCGAGCCTGGCTGTATTTGGGGCTAAGTGCCATCAGCAAATGCCCATCTTTCCTTGGGCCTCCATGTGCACGGCCAGGGGGCAGCTGCTGCCCCTGCTTTGAAGGAGCTGGGGCTGTCGTCTCTAACATACAGCCTCGTAAAGTTAGTACAGCCAAGGTCTTCGCTCAGATCACTGCTCAGCCCCTGTAGGACACCCCCAGCTCGGTCAGCGTCTCTCCTTGCGGGGACACTGGGCTAGCCTTGGGGGCATTCGGAAAGCATCAGCCAACCAAGAAAGCAATGCCCGCAGAGCGAGTCCGGGTGTGGAGCCGGCTGGAAGGGAAGGACCTGGAAGCTCTGTGTCCCTCTGGCTGGGCAGGCTGCCCCGCCCCTGGGCTTTCCTACCCTGCAGGATTGATTATGGGTCGGTCCCTCACTTCGAAGAAGCACAGCCCATAGGGACTGCTGGTTCCAGGACCTCGTGTGGCCCTTCCCACCTTAGGTCTAGACAGCACCCAAACTCCGCCCCCATGCAGGACCGTGACAAAGCATGCCAAAGGACACTGCTTGATGATGGCCTAAAAAGGTCATCAGAATGAATTGTGATCCAGCCTTATTTTTAAAGCAGCAAATGATGTAAAATGCTCAGCTATGGAGGGAGGTTGAACATGGTGTATAACTTTACCATTGACCAATTCAGTGTCCTGTCATTTCTGTATTGGTGGAGTGTTATTTTTTTATTTTTTATTTTTTATTTTTTTTTCGGGGCTGAGGACCGAACTCGGGGCCTTGCACATGCTAGGCCAGCGCTCTGCCACTGAGCTAAATCCCCAACCCCCTTTTTTAATTTTTTATTTTTATTTATTTATTTTTTTAAATCATATTGAAACACCTTTTTTCTCTTTTTCATTTCTTATGTGGTGCTGGGGATGGCACCAGGGCCTCGTGCGTGCCACGCAAGCATTCTACCACTGAGCTCTAGCCCCCACCCACTGGCGGAGTGTTTTTTAGTGCTGTAGAGTTATGATAAAGTGTTACATGAACACAAGGTTTAGAGAGAGATAGGAGGGGCTGGAGGTGGCTCGGTGGTTAAGGCGCTTGCCTGGCATGCACGAGTACATGGGTTCAAACCCCAGCACCACGTACACAACTAAGTGTCAGAGCAACGAAACCCACGTGAAAAACTCAATAAAAATTGATTCTCTCTCTCTCTCTCACTGTCCTCTCTTTAAAAGAGAGAGAGAGAGAGAGAGAGAGAGGAAAGTAGAAAGGTCACATGCAGGCAAAATACCTAGTCAGCCAGGTGTGGTGGAGCACACCCGGAATCCCAGCAACTCAGGAGGCTGAGACAGGAGGATCGCAAGTTCCAGGCCAGCCTTGGCAACTTATCGAAGCTCTGTTTCAAAACCTGAATAAATAAATAAAAAGGACCGGAGATGTAGCTCACGGTAAAACACCCTTAGGTTGATCCACGGTACTGGGGACACAGAGCAAAACCAACCAACCAAAAAAACCTAGCCAGGGAGAGAAGAGAGCAGCTGTTAAGAGGCAGGCAGATGTGGAAGCGCAGTGTACCGAGGGAGGGGACGCTGCTCCCAGAGTCCCCTTTTGGCTAAATGTTTGCTTTCACACTCACGTGGCAGCGCACGGGTTGGGGAGGTTCCTCTCCTGCGCAGCTGGTGGCTTCTCTGGTGCTGGTTGTAGGTTTGGAGAAGCACAGTTTGGTGACAGCTGGGGCACCTCCTCCTGCTACCCCCCCAGGATGGGGAAGGGGCTGGGTGGAGGCCGCCTGCAGTGGGGCCCAGATGTGGGTGGTGTTGATGAATGAATGAGCTGGTGAAGCGGCCTCTGCAGGGTCCTCACGGGGTGACTGCCAGCTTGGAGGGCAGGGCCAACTGGGGGTGCTCCCAGGACCCGCCTGAGCCTCCCCCGCTGACCCCTGTCTTCTCAGTGCTCAGTGACCTGCGGAAAGGGCTACAAACAAAGGCTGGTGTCGTGCAGCGAGATTTACTCAGGGAAGGAGAACTACGAGTACAGCTACCAGACCACCGTCAACTGCCCGGGCACGCAGCCCCCCAGTGTCCACCCCTGCTACCTGAGGGACTGTCCTGTCTCGGCCACCTGGAGAGTGGGCAACTGGGGCAGCGTAAGTAGATGGAGCTCAGCCCGCATCTGAAGGCCCTGCCTGGCCTGCTCTCCCAAGCGGGGAGCGGAGTTAACAGTTGGACCCGCTCAGAGCAAGAAGGGGCCCAGTGGCTTGGTGCTTAGAAGTCACTTGGGCAGGAACTGAATCCCGGGTGTCACCTCCCAGGGGAGCGCAAGCTGTACAGTATTTGGGTCTCGATTTCCTCACCTATGAAATGGATAGTTGTGAAGATGAAATATAAAAAGTTCAATATATAAAAGGTTAGAATGGCCAATTTTATGTTACATATATTTTTCTACCTTTTTCTTAAGAAGGCACTTAGAGGACTGGAGGTTTAGCTCAGCAGTCGAGAGCCTGCTTAACTGCGTGCGGCTTTGGGTTCCATCCCCAGCACTTTAAAAATAAAATAATATGAAAGGCACTTGGAGTCTGGCACCAGGTCAGCCGTGCACAGGGTGACACATTGCAGCTCCTGTTGTGAGGGAGTCCATAGGTTCTAGTTTTTCTGTGTTGGGCGTGCGTCATAGTATTAGGGTTCAGCAAAGCAGAGCACTTTAAATTGAGTCTGCCCTGGAGAATTTTCACTGCTTCCTCACTGGCCTAGGAGACTGTCGGTCTTAGTTGGTAATATGCCTTAGTACCCGGTGGTGGAGCCAGACGCAGTGGCACACGCCTGTGCTCGGAGCAGCTGAGGAGGCTGAGACAGGAGGATTGCAAGGTGAGGCCAGCCTCAGCAACTTAGCAAGATTCTGTCTCAAAATAAAAAAGGCTTAGGGTGTAGCTCGGTGGTAGAGCACCCTGGGTTCAATCCCCGGTACCACACATACACACAATGGTGTGTATGATGGTTTAAGTGAATGGTTAAGATTAGAATCCTGGCTCACAGTGACATTAAACAAATTCCTTAACATTTTAGCCTCAGTCGTCCGACTGTAAAAATAGGACAATGGTGGGCCTATCTCACAGGATTATTGTGCAGCTTGAATTTAAAACTCGTGTGCCCGTGTGCATGGAACCACATCCCATTTTTACATATGTAACCGTGTCTCATATATGTGATATAATGTGTATACCTAGCTTAGCACAGAGACGGGGCCATCGTGAGTGCTCAGTAGATTCAGCTACTCGTCAGCCACGCCGAGTCTGAACTGTCACCCTGAGGGTGTCACCAGGGTCCGAGCCGCCCTGCCAGAAGCCCCTGCCAGGTGGGTTGACAGTTGCCCGCTGACCCTGGTTTTTCTTCCAGTGTTCTGTGTCGTGTGGCGTCGGGGTGATGAGCAGGTCCGTGCAGTGTTTAACCAACGAGGACCAACCCAGCCACTTATGTCCCCCTGATCTGAAGCCAGAAGAACGAAAATCCTGCCATAACGTTTATAACTGTAAGTGCCATGGGGGCCAGTCCCTCCAGCATGGGTGCAGGGTTTCTTTGTCCATCTGTCTGTCTGCCTTCCTTAGAAGAGAGAGGGACGGTGAGAGAGAGAAAGAGAGAATCCATTTTATTTAGTTTTCCATGTGGCTCTCATTGCTCCGAGACTTCACTGTGTACATGTGCTGGGGTTTGAACACGGGTCCTTGGGCATGCCAGGCAAGTGCCGTCACCTTTGAGCCACTGCTGTGGTCCCTGCAGTGTTGCTTTTTAAAGAACTCCTCCCCTCTGCTAGAAAGTCTCGGTGTGAACGACGTCTTTCATTTCACTGGTGGACCCCACGCACCTCGGAGCGTCACGTCCCACTTTTGCAATTTGGGTGTTCTAGGTGAGTTACCCCAAAACTGCAAGGAGGTAAAGCGACTTGGGGGAGCCAGGGAAGATGGAGAATATTTCCTTCTCATCCGAGGGAAGCTCCTAAAGGTGAGTGTCAGAGGTCAGCCATCATTTTCAGAAAGTGCCCATCTCATTTTTGAGGGGCTCCCCACAGGTCATCTCCGGTGTCTTGCAGGTGTTCTGTGCGGGGATGAAGTCCGACCACCCCAAGGAGTATGTGACACTGGTTCATGGTGACTCTGAGAATTTCTCGGAGGTATACGGGCACAGGTAGGAAAGCCACACTCAGGAAGGCCCAGAGACACCTGCGATCCCTGGACATCCCCGATCCTTACCCAGAGCGTCTCTCCATCACGTAGGTTGCACAACCCGACAGAGTGCCCCTACAACGGCAGCCGCCGCGATGACTGCCAGTGTCGCAAGGATTACACGGCAGCCGGGTTTTCCAGCTTCCAGAAAATCAGGATCGACCTGAGCAGCATGCACATCATAAGTAAGTTCGTTGCGGCCGCTCGTGGGGACGTCACTGCCTCCGTTGGGTCAACCTATGTGTCCTGCACGTGGCTGGGGGTGAGGTGCAGAGGGTGCAGAGACCCGGGGGCTTACATTCCAGTAGCCACAGTCCCCATCTAGGCTGCACGAGGGCAGG
>PVKS010005855.1:7546-82404 GCA_004027875.1 Aplodontia rufa
ATGAAGAAAGATAGCATATATAAGGGACAAACTCAACCCCAGGATGAGCCCTTTGCTCCCTTCCCCACCTGAGGGAAGTCTGCCCTGTTCTCTCTCTTCTTAAATAAACTCTGTTTACTCTGCTTGCCTCGGTGTCCCTCGGTTTCATTCTTCGACTCCGAGAGGACACGAACCCGACATCCACATCACCGGCGTCACCTTCGTGACCCTGCTCTGAACTCTCCATGTTTTTCTGTGCTCTGACGCCCCGGTGGGCAAAGGCAGCCAATTCCTCGCCTGGACCTTCTCAGGGCCCTGCACACCAGCAGGAGAGGGTGCAGGGGGTGGGGGTTGCAGGAGGGCGGGGAGGCCGGGGGAGGCAGGCAAGCTGCCCAGGATGGCAAGCAGCAGGAGGAAAGGTGTGTGGTAGTCACACCCAAGGCACCAAGGCTTGCGGGAGCCGCACCTCACCTGGCCACCCATGAGTTCCGCCATGTCCCCGATGCCAGGCGGGAGCTCCCTCTTTGGACTGCCATGGTGGCGCTCAGCCTCTTTGACCTGGACCAGCTGCTCATCCAACGCCTCCTTCTGCAGAAGCAGCCTCTGGGCCTGCCCGGCCTGCACCCCGAGCTCCTTCTCCAGGGCCAGAATCACCCGGTCCTTCCCTTTGATCTCGTCCATCTGGAAGAGAAAGGGCAATCAGGTACAGACTCATGACCAGAGCACCCCTCTCGCACTGAGGGCCTGAGGACTAGAGAGGTGGAAGCAGTTCTGTGGGCAGAGCCAGCTGAAGTGGGCACCCTCAGGACCAGCATGGCCCAAGTCCACGGTCTGGGTCCAGCTCCCTTTATTCCCTGAGCACAGAGGAGACAGAGCTCTGTCCAAGGATCTATGCAGCAGCCCAGAACTTAATGCTGGGACTCAGCCCTGCACACCCATCTCCCTAACTTCACTTCCAGAAACCTGTGACAGCCTGCCCCGCACCCTGCTGCTCCCTCCACAGCTGCACTTCTTTGCAGAGGGTGCTCCTGCTCCAGCCACCCATTCACACTCTTCCACCCCATCTCACCACCAAAATCACTCCAGCCAAGGTGGCCAAGGTGCTCCTGGCCCTCAGCCCACAGGACAAGTTCCATCCTCCCAGCAGCACCTGGCAAGGCCGCCCTCTCCCCGCATTATGAACTTCTGCCTCCCCACCTCCCTCCACCATGACTCCTCTGTTTTGGTCCTCTTTACAGATATGTCCTACTCTGGCTGCCACTGAAGCCAGCTCTTGGGGGGTGGGACTCTTCTCCCTATGTCCCTCTAGGGACAGCTGTGCCCTCCCCTTGGCACCAGCTCTTCCCATATGTAACTAATGTTTAAATCGACTATGGTCCTGACTTGCCCCTGAGCTCTAGCATCATGGAACCTCCCAGTGGCTTGGCCCCTGCCTGGCTCTCCAAAGGTCCCCAGCCTCTCCAGGACCGGCAGGCAGATGCGTACTCTCAGGGCTTTGGGAGCACATGGTCCTGCCAGTACCTCGGTGTTGGACTCCTGGGACTCCAGAGCTGTCAGAGAATACATTTACGTTGTAAAAAGCCACCTGCTCTATGGTGATTAGTTACAGTGGCCACAGGAAAGCAAGATGGGCATTAAAAGGAACACCTTTTCAAGCACTAGAGTTTATTAAGTGACAAAACTCACAATCGCCTGAGCTGAGTGACTACTCTGTTGCAATGGCGCTTAGGAGTCAGTTCTGTGTGGATGGTGTCGACACAAGCCCTGGAAAAGGTCCCTGTGGCAAGAGGTCCAAGGCACTGTCCGAACATCACATCTCTGTGATGCCCACTGTGAGGGTGTCAGAGGGTGACAATGTGACGCGGACACGGTCCTGCTTGTCGATGTGCACTGAGAGCCATTTGATATAAACCAGCTCCACCCAGTGGAAGGAGCACTGTGCTCCTGTCCTTCCTAGACTCATCCCCTTTATGTATCAGACATGGAATAAGTGAATGAACAAATGCTACTGTGGACTGAATTATGGTCCCCAAACAGAGGTCCGTGTTCTAACCTCTGTACCTGTGAACATGATCCCCTTGGGAAGGTTCGTGCACATGGGATTAGGTTAGCAGTTCTGAGATAAGGAGATCTTTCTGCATAATGCAGTTGGGCCCTAAACTCAAGGGCAAGGGCCTTCATAACAAGATCACTGAAAGCAGCCGGTGAAGACAGAGGAGGGGACTGTGCAGCCCCACACCAAGGGCACCTGCAAGCCACTAGAATCTGGAGACAGACAAAGACCCTCCCTAGAGCTATAGGAGGAAGTCAGTCCTACCAACACGTTGCCTGGGTCCCTCTGCCTCCAGATGGCAAGAGCATGCATTTCTATTGGTTAAGCCCTACACATGTGGCTATTTGTTACAGCAGTCGCAGGAAGCTCACAGCGTGTGAAACAGACGATCCTAACCTGCCACTCTTCCTCCTAAACCGCAGCAGAGAGCCCTGGTTAAGAGTCCCACTCTGATGGCAGATGGACGTGAGCTCACAGCCAGCTCGCACTTACTGTGTGACTAGGGGCAGGCTAGGCCACCTCTGCCTCAGTCTGTCCCTGGAAAGTGGGAGTGCGAGGAAGACTACAGACGCCACCCTGCTGAATCGTTGGGGAGCTTCAGGTGAACCATGGAAAGGGCTCGGCACAGTGCTGCCTATTAGAACATGAGCTTGCCATCGACGCTGACCTAACGTTGACCAACTAACGCACCTGCTTCACGCAGGGCTGTCTCATTTAAAAAGACACAGAAAACCGAAAAAGACACTTGAGATTATAACAGGAGGGAAGTGGTATTCCCAAATCCCAGACGGGGAGGTCCTGCCAAGCCCTGGGCACCTTTCTTTGGAGGACTTAAGGCTGCCCGCCCTGTGCCCCAGGCAGACACCTCCAGGCTTGGCATCCAGCGTGTGGTACAGTTTCTCCTTCAGCAGCACAGAGTGTGCCCACTGCTCCCCTGGTCTTGAACCATCAGCAATGGTTCTGCTTTAGCTAAATCCAGTACCTGAGTGGGCAGGGCACTGCCTCGCTGCCAGGAGCACCCTTGAAGACTCTGGCTCCACCAGGACCGAGGTGGAAGGAGTCACTGGCATCTCCCCTAATTCAACCATGCATTTTCAACAGGTGTTGGGGAACATCAGCGAGCAAAACAGACCCACTGCCCCGGGGCCTCTACTCCAGGCTAGGGAAGAGGGATCACAAGAAATAGTAAATGCAGAGTGAACTTGAGTGAGAATGCCAAGAGGAAAAGATTAAAGTGAGGGGCACGAGTAGTGGCAGTGGGGCAACCCGAGTTAAGAACGTGTGCAGGGCAGGGCTGCAGTCGGTGCCCTCAGCACCAGCTCTGCCTGGTGCCTAGGAGTGCAGCCCGCTGCTACCTCATAGCTCCCTCAAAACAAAGCACCCCTGCAAGCAGGGCATCTCGAGGATCCCAAATCCCCAGCCCAGAAGAGCACCGATTTCCCATTATCCAGGTGGCTGACAGCAGAGCGCCCCTGCCAACCACGATGGAAAAGGTTTCTAGAGAACTCTCAACCATGGAGATGGCATCCAAGATGGCGTGAGCCAGGCAGAACACACTAGAGCTGACGTCTCCTTGGTGGTCCTACTTCCCCAGCCAGGCAGGCAGCTTCATGACCCTGACCTTCCGCCTGCCTCCCAGGCTGTGGCCCTCAGGGCTGCCCTGCCCTCTGGCTTCTGAGCCTCTCTTCTGGGCGTGCAGGACATTCTGTGGCTCGTTCCACAATCCCAGCCTCAGCCTGTGGGTTGGGAGATAGGCAGGGTTCCCAGGGCAGTCCAGGACCCGCTCTAGCCGCCCACTGGGCCCGGGCAGACTCAGATGGTAAGGAACTTCTCCAGGGTCACATAGCAAGCAAGAGGGGGGTCTAGATAATCACACCCAGGACAGACTTTTAGCACTACTCCTTGTCTGTTCAACTCACACCCAGGGATCCAGACCCCACCCCCCCATTAGTCTGGCTGGATCAGAGGTGGCTCAAGTGACAGGAGCAGGGCCTGTGACTGTCAGGTGTGCATTTGGTGCCCGCACAGTGCCAGGCACAGGGTGGGCTCCACCCTGCCAGGCCACGTGGCCACCTGGTGCTTGCTACCCTTCATCTCCCACAGGCCTCCTCTGTGCTCCTTGCTGGGCCTGTGGGCCCAGCCCAGCACCACTCAGTGCCCCTCGCAGACTCTGCCCAGAAGCCCACACCACTAGGCTTTGAGCTACAGAAAGTGCTGCCACCACAGTGTCTGGCAGTGATGCCAACTCAGAGGTGAGCAGGCCCGAGGTGGAGACACAGACAGACCGGGCCCCAGACTTCAATCAATCACAGTGCTCATCCGCATAAGCCCCATTTCACAGGGAGCCGTGTGAACCAGGACTGCCTGCATCCTCCATCCCACAGTGCCCACAGCCAGACACCAGTGGCCTTTCAGCTACCTGAGCCCAGCACTTCCCATGGTTGCTCACCTCCCTGGCACTGGTCTCTGCCCACGCAACCAAAAGGGCAGAGTGAGGAGTCCATCCTGCTTGTTAGGGAAGGGCCTCTGCGCCTCTCCAGGCTGCACAAGCCGCGACTTCCCTGCCACACCCAGCCTTTTCCCACCCCTTCCTCCTCACTGCTCAGCTCACTGGCTCAGTGCCATCCAGGTCCTTACCCTCCTGCTTCTTCCAGACCAGCAGGAGGCAGGACACAGGGACCTGCGCCTGCTCTGAGATTCAGAGCTGAGAGAAGTCCAAAAGCCATGGTATTTTCCAGCCCAGTCTTTGTCAGCAGTACAGGTGAGCATCTGCATCTTCCTCTGCTGGCACTGTGTCTTACTCTTCAACTGGTTCAGAATCAGCACAGACGACAGCAGGCACTATATATTAGGCTCCTTGAGAATCCTAGTAATGTTGGTAATTCATCTTTAAGTCTTATTTTTTAGTTGAGGGCTAACATAAATGCAGGAATACACCCAGTTGAGTGCAGGACACAGTGAATGCTTGTGTACATAGGCAGCCCTCACTTTGCCAAGTACCACTATGACCCAAAGTCATGGCTCTGCAGTGACGGATCTGATTTGGTCTCAGGCACCACAGAACACACAAAATGAGGGCACAGCTCTAATCCACATGAGTCCATTTCACAGGACGCCGTGATAACCAGGACTTCCTGTGTCTGTACACACAAAATACAGAACGATCCTCACGCCCAAGAAGGCCCCACGCCTTCCCTATCCACATCTCCAGCTAGTGCACACCTAGTTCCAGCCCAGGGCTAGCTGGACGCTCTTCAAATGTCACATAAATGGAATCTGTTTTGGTTTAGATGTTAGGAGTCCCCAAAACCTCATGTGTGAAACAATGCAAGAAAACGTGCAGGTGAAACGACTGGGGTGCTAGGGTCTCAACCTAATTGGTGCATTAGTCCCCTGACAAGGCCTGACCGGGCGTAACCGCAAGCAGGAGGAGGTGGGTCACTGGGGCGTGTCTTTGGGGCAAATACTTTGTCCTTGGTAGAGGGCTCTGTGCTTCCTGGTCGTCCTGTCTTGTGCTGCTTCCCACCTTCATGCCTTTCCACTGCCTTGCCTCAGGCCCAGAGCAACAGTGACGGAAAGCCCTCTGAAACCATGAGCCCCCAAATCAACTTCTGCTCCAAAACTGTTCTCATCAGGTCTTTTGGTCACAACAGTGAAAAAAGTGACTGAAACAGAATCACATGGTGGTGATTTTTCAGGCTGACCTTTTCCTGGCATTATGTCCAGGAGACTCATTCATTCTTTCATGCATCAGAAAGTCATCCCTCGTGGTGCCGTCTGGCCTCATTCATCCCACTGTATTCTCACTGCTCACACAGCGTGTTACCATCCTCTTCCTTCAGGGAAATGAGTCTCTATAGCTAAAGTGTGACATGTGGACACATGGACGAGCCGCAGAACACAGCCACGTTGAGCTGGCTTAGTCCGCTGAGGCTTCATGTGACAATGGGCGTGCTTTCATCCCACCATTTTACCGCCTCTTTTCCGCTTCTAGATTCTGTTAGTATAAACAAATAGTTCTGAGCGCCTAAGTTTAACTCCTCTATCAGCTTTTCAGCTGCGCCTCTGTGTGCTACTGTTTAGTCCTTCACTTGTCACAGACCCCTGGACTTTCTGACAACCCCCTCAGGTTAAGATGTGCACACTCACAAGAATCCAGTCACAACCACCGCCAGTGCCCACTTCTGTCCTGCGTGCTACTGTTTTACACATTTTATTTTTGCTTATGTTTTAAACTGCAAGTGCAACATTATGATTTTGCTTTCGATAGTCCCTTGTGTTTGAAAGAAATTAAAAAGAACAGGCAGCCACGGGCACGCTGCCATGCACGCCTCCCTTGCTCATTTCCCATGCTCTTCACTCCCTCCTGTAGAACCGGATTTCTATTTGGCATTGCTCTCCTCTGCTCCTCTGCCTGAAGAATTTCCTTTAGTACTTTTGGTGATTGGGCCCTGGTGTTCAATAAGCTTAGCTAGTTTGAAAATGTGCATATCTCCCCCGTACTTTTCAAACACTGTTCAGACTGGATATGGAATTCTGGGTTGACAGACTTTTTGTTTGATTTCACAACACTTTAAATGTGAGTTATAACATATGAGAATTCTGATGACTGCACATCTGCTGTGGTTTGGACCTGGGGTGTCCCTCAAAGGCCATGTGCTCAAGGCTCAGCCGCCAGCCTGTGGTGCTGCTGGGAGATGGAGGAGCCTTCAGGAGGTGGGGCCTGGTGGGAGGAACTCAGGACAGGGCCACATGCTTGAAGGGGACCGTAGGACCCTGCCCCTTCCTCCCTCCTTGCTTCCTGGCCACCATGAGGTGAACAGGCCTCCTCCACCATGCTCCAGCCATGACGTCCTGTGATACCACAGGGGCAAAGCAATAGTGCCTGATGACCATGGACTGCGACTTTTCCTCCTTTTAAGTTTGTTCCTCTTGGGCACTTTGTCACTGTGCCAGACTGCTAACAACATCTTATCAATTCTTCAGCCCCTCAGCCTTTTTTTTTTTTAATTTTCATGTTTAGTAGGAAAGAGAGGGACCATGCACAGCATGAACTGCTTTTTAAAATGTCAAACTGACCTTTGATATTAGTATTTACCTTAAGGTATACAAAAGCATTCACAGTTACAGCAACAGCCCCAAGTTGAACTATCTGCCTCATTTTCACATAAAAGTTTCATACTGGGAAGTCTTAGAAACCCATCTATTTCATTTGGAAAATAGGACCAGTCTGTTCATAATGCATGGCTCAGTCATTTCAACTTCCTAACTAAGGATCTCTCAAAGTAGCCAGGTTTTCTATCTTCTGAAATCTTTTCCTTGTCTCATACACACTCCCTGAGTTATTAGCCTCCTCGGTCACTCCAGATGGAAATCAAAGTCATCTTAGGCTGCTTCGCCTCCCTCAACAACCACACCTAACTGGTCAACACCACACAGATCCCTCAAGGTCATCCTTTCCCCTCCATCCCACCTTCCCTGCTCCCCATGCTCTCCATCCCACCCTCCCTGGCATCCTCAAAGTCATCCGTTCCTCTTCACCCCACGCTTTCCATCCCACCCTCCCCTCTCTGCAGGCCAGTGGGTTTCCTCACATACAACTTTGGGATCAGATGCTGATTCTCATCCGTCTTTACTGCGGCCAAACTTACAAGATCCTATGATGAAAGCATGGGCCCCAGAGGAGCGCCAGCAGCTGCTTTGCTTAGAATGAGTGCTGCAATGCTAGGTCCTTTAGGCGTTGGGCCCCTTGGTATTGTATTGATACCTGTGCCCCCGTCAACCTTTTTCATTTAGCCACCCTGGTAGCTGTGGAGAGGAGCCTCATCGTGTGCTTTTATTCTCTCACAAATACGGGTTATTTTTTAATACAAACAGGATCCACAATTAAACCTTCATCAATGTGATCTAAATTTCCTAGATTTCTAATTTTTGCTATTTTAAACATTTCAGGTGTAATTTGTATATCATAAAATCTGCCCATAAATCCACTTTTAATAAGTTTCCTACATTGCATAACCATCATCAGAATGTTTTAGAATGTATCCATCACCCCAATAAGATCCCTCATACCCATTTCAATACCTAGTCCCCCACCAACCTACTTCTACATCTCTGAATTAAACTATTCTGGATATTTCATATAAACAGGCCAGGCGATGCATGGGCTTTGGGGTCTAGCCTCTCATTTAGCATAACATTTCTGAGGTTCTTCCATGCTGTAATGAGTACCAATATTTCACCCCTTCTTATTGCTGAATAGCATTGTACTCTACGCATATGCCACATTTTATCAAGTCAGCAACTGACGAACATTTAGCTTGTTTTCCTTTTTTGACTGTTATGAATATTGCTGCTCTCAACACTTACAGGTCTGCAAGCAGTCATATGTGTCCATTTCTCTTGGGTAGATATCCAGGAGTGGATCTGCCGACTCGGTAGGTAAACTATGTTGAAGACACTCCTGTTTTCGAAAGGGGCAACTCCATTTAGCAATCCTGCCAGCAGGGTTCCCATCACTCCTCTGCCAGTCAATACCACTGTTGTCTGGTTTTTAAAAAATTCTTGCTAAGGTCATCCTGGTGGGTATGAAACGATGCCTAGTTAGAACTTTACTTGCACTTCGCTGATGTACAATGAGGTTGAGCACTCTTCATAAACGTTATTGAAATATCTTCTTGAAGCACCCGCTGAAGCTCTTGCCTATTTTTCAACTGAGTTATTTTTTGTATTGTTTTATAGTTGACGTTATAATCTGAACTTTTAAAAGTTCCTTGTGGTATACATCTTGAAATGTGTCTTCTCCCCTCTGTAGCTACCTTGTCTCTTACTGGTACCCTTTGAGGAGCAGAAATTCTGTAATGCCCAAGGTGCAAACATTTCTGAACACTGAATGCTGTATCATTGTGAATGGTGCACTCGTGTGAATAGTGCATTTGTGTCCTGCTAAGGACTTTGAATTAATCTTTGAGTATGGAATGGTAGGGGGGGCCAATATTCTTGTTTGTTTTCTTCTTTCCTTACAGATAATCCCATTTCAACAGTGTTTACTGAAAGATCATCCCCTCCCTACTGAAGCACAGTGGTATCTTTTCCTAAATCAAGTGACCACGTACGAGTAGATCTGTTTCTGGGCCCTTTGACTCCTTTGGCCTGTCCACGCTTCTGCCTTGCTGTCTCGATGGCTATAGCTTTGCAGCAAGCTTTATTGCAAATCTTATGAGACCTTCAATATTTTCCTCTTCCAGATTGTGATTCCAGGTACTGTAAATTTTTATAGCAAATTTAGAATCTGTGTGTCAATGTCTATCAAAAAAAAAAGTCTGCTAGGATTCTGGTACACAGTGAATTCAATCTGCAGATCTACTGTGGAAGAACTGATGTATACACTAAGTATCCTAAACAATGAAAATGGTATCTCCATTTATTTAGGTCTCCTTTAATATTTCTTAGCAATATTTTATGGTTTCAGGGTTGAAATCTTATACAAGTCTCACTAGATTAATTCCTAGATATTTAATTTTGGTGCTCTATTACAAATGTTACATTTTCATTTTTTCTTTTTTTTTTTTAAAGAGAGAGTGACAGTAAGAGAGAGAGAGAGTGTGTGTGTGTGTGAGAGAGAGAGAGAGAGAGTTTTATTTAGTTTTTCATGTGGCTTTCATTGCTCCGACAGTTGTATACATGGTGCTGCGGTTTGAACCCGTGTCCTTGCGCATGCCAGGCAAGCATCATAACCAAAGAGCCACCACTCCAGCCCCTACATTTTAATTTTCTACCTGTTCATTGCTAGTATATAAAAACAAATTTATTTTGGTGTATTTTCCTTGTACCTGGAGACTTTGATAAATTCACTTATTCTAATATTCTATTTTCTCATCACAGTCTGAGTGTGTGCCACCAAGATTCTGTTGAAACTTAATTGCCAATGATGGTATTAAAAGGGCCCTTCAGGAAGTGATGAGCCTGATGACTTTACACAGCGTGTGGGAGCCGCCTGCCTCCTTCACCCTGCAGTCCCTTCTGCCATGTAAGGACACACATGGGACAGCATCTTGGGGGCAGGGTTGGGCCCTCATCAGACACAGGACCTGTTGGTGCCTTGCTCTGGGACTTCCCAGTCTCTGGACAGTGACAAAGGTGCTACTCCTGCTCATTATCACCCAGTCCTGGGCATCTGTCTCAGCAGCAGGAACAGAGAGATGAAGACAGGCCTCCTGGACTTTCTACAGCACAACCAAGCAGCTACAGCCATTAAAGCTTTTACTTCTCTCGTGCTCTTTGCATTTGACAGCCAGTGCATCGTTGAACACAAGTGGTGATAAGGGTCATTCTGTTTAGGCCTTAAACATGGGTGAGAAATGTTGGATATTTCCTAACTATATATGTGGTCAGTAGGTTTTCAATAGAAAAATTCAGGTTAGGGAAATTCCATTGTATTCCTAATTTGCCAAGAGTTTACACCATAAAGCTGAATATTATCAAAGGCCTTTTCTTCATCTATTAAAACTCTTACTTATATGGGTCTTTTCCTCCTTAACTGTATTCCTATGTTGAATTATATTCCCTGATTTAAGGATATTCGTAGAATAACCCAACTTGGTCATGATTTACTAGCCTTTCTAATATTGCTAGGCTTAATTTGTTATTATTATATCTATGTTCATAAAAAATCCAAAATTTTTTGTTATAATATCATTGGTTTTAGAATCAGAGTTGTGCTGGCTTCATAAGGGAGGTAGAGTCTGTTCCTATTTCTCTGTTTTCTGGAAGACTTTATGATTGGTTGGAATTCATTTTATTTCTTCTTTAAATGCTTGGAAATTTTTACCTGTGAGGACGTTTGGGTCTGGGCTTTTCTTTGGGTGGGAAAACTAGTAATTACAGATTTGATTTCTTTCAGAGGTTCAGGACCACTCATCTTTTCCAGCCCCACATTCTGGTCCCATGGGAATCTGCTTTTGCTACAGGCTGTGCCCATCCTGTCTGCTCTGAGATTCTCGGGGTTCGCAGTCGGAGGTGCCCGAGGAGCTGCGGTGCCACCTTTACTTTTTTACACTGGTGAACCACAGTCACTTTTTTCCTTCACCAGCATTGATAAGGGTTTTGACCAATTCATAAATCGGAATTAACTTTTGAATTTTAAAGCTTTATTGATTTTATTTCAGTGATTCTTGCTCTTTCTGATATTTTTCACTCTACTTTCTGGGAGTTTACCTGGCTGTTCTTTCATTTCTTCTTGAGACAGAAGCTTAGAAGTTTGATTTTCAGCATTCCTTCTTTTTATCTAAAATGTGTTTTCTTCTCTGGACTGATTTAAAGACAAACCACAAATTTCAAAGTGCAGACCATTTTGGTGAAAGTGTGCCAAGTTCCCTTGAAAAGAGCCATCTCAGCGGTGGCTGGCGCGTGGCTGTGAGTCTAGTTCATGCTGGCTGATGGAGCTGTTCAATTCACATGTTCTCGTTCACTCCTTGTCTGCATGGTGCACGGCTTGCTGGCAGAAATCTGTTGATCTCCAACTAAACTACACCTTGTCTACTTCTCCTTTTACTTTTGACAGCACTTTTCCTTTACACTTTCGGACGTTTTCTTAACTGGCCCTTGACTGCTAAGAACTGTCCCTGCCACAGCAGTTGTTGGGAGAGCAGCAGCTGTGGCTCTGCAGCACCCCATGGCATGGTCTCAACAGGGCCATAAGGGGACCAAGGACATGAGCAAGCAGAGGCTGATGCCACCACTGGAGCCTCAGTTGTACACAGGACAAGATCTGAGGTGTGTGCTCTGCTCAAGGTCCACAGGACAAGGGGACCCTCAAGTTCACCAAGAAAATGGAGGTGACACACATTCATGCCGAGTGGGTGAGAGGAACTGGCAACAGCCTGGCCCCCTGAGGAAAGCAGTGACCCTCCTCTGTGCATGGTCACCCTTACCAAGAGAGAGGACTGTCCCTGGATCACTTTTCACCCTAAAGTCTGCTCGAACTCTGCTTGGTCAGTGTCTATATGGCGCATGGGTCCCCTCCTCCCACGCTCCTCCCTCCTGCAGCTGTCCTGTGCTGAGTCTGAGGTCCTCAGCTTGCTCAGCTCTTCAGCGTCCTGCACCAGAGGCTCAAGGTCACGTGTGCTGAGGCACAGGCTGCCTGTGCCTGCCTCAGGCCCTCACTCTAGGCCTCTGTTTCCTGTACTGCATAAGGTCACAGGAGATGTCTCTGCCTTTCTGCCCAGGCCCGCTGGCCTCCCACACCACTGCAGAACTCGGAGGACAGCTGTGGAGCAAACCGGCCTAGGCAGGGGGCTCCTCTGGTTTCCACCAGCATGCTAACCCTGGGTGATGGAGAAAAGTCCCACTCATCTCTCAGCCCCTGTGGAACCCCCAGACAGACTGCCCTGAGGGAAGAGCCTGGGACTGTCCTCTCAACCAGGAAGGGTTCCTTCTGCCCCTTTCCAGTTTTCCTTCATCTAGACCTCATTGCTTCACTATTCCCCAATTTTTAAAAAAAAAATCTGAATATGTGTAATTTGTTCCCCCAGTTCTTGCAACAGCTAGCTGGCCTGCAGACTTGCTCCTACTGACCTGGCTGTGCGTCCAGGGCAGTTCATCACTATATTAAGCAAGTGCCCACCTAGATGCACCATCACTGCCCTCTGACCACAGCCCTACCCTTCTCCCTACCCTTAACCTGTACCAAGGAAACCGGTCTGGGACTCTGGTCCTGCCCGGGCCACACATGGAGTGAGGGGAGACCTGCCCCCAAAGCCTCCCTACTAGCCTGGGCCCACGAGGACTTCTTGGGACCCCAGCGCTGTAAGCGGAGGCCGCGCTGTGGGTCCTCGACACCCCTGCACACGAGAGGGGAGCTGCGTGGAGCTGCGTGTGGACGCGGGGCGGGGCCACCTACCAGCCTGCGGATGTCGCGCTCGCACTCGCGCTTGATGCGGTGCACCTCGTCCTGGTGCGCCTGGTAGGCGGCACGCAGGTCGGCCGCCTTGGTCTTGTCAGCCTGCATGCAGTTGCTGAGCGCCTCCTCCGCCTGCTTGCGCGCTGTCTTGAGCTCCAGGATCTCCTGCTGCAGCCGCTGGCGCTCGCTGTCAAAGGCCCTGCGCGCCTCATCCCGCGCCTCGGCCAGCAGCGCGGTCTTGACCTTGTCCGCTGCGCCATCGCGCAGCACATTGAGCGTGGCCTGCAGCCGCTGCAGCTCACCCTCCTTGATCTTGGCGGTGCGCGCAGCCTCCTGCTCGTGCTGTCGGATGAGCACCTCGCGCAGCGCCTGCAGCTCCTTGGTCTTTTCCTCATGCAGCTTGGCCTTGAGCTCCGAGATGTAGGCCGTGTGCCGCCGCTGCTCCTGCTCCCGCTCCAGCTTGGCCTCCTGCAGCCGCTCGCGCAGCTTGCCCACCTGCAGCCAGAACATAGAGTCGACAGGGCCCCCAAGCCATCAACAGCCCTGACCCTCCCCCACAGCCCACCTGGATCCTTTCTACCAGGGGAGTTTTTTAGGTTTCCCTTGGGGACAGAAAGACCTGAGGATACTGGACAGGAGTCAAATAGTGAAGCCCCCTTCCATTCTGGTGTTCAGAGGGGGAAACAACCGCAGCAGGAATCTCTCATCAAGGCCTGGCGGATTCCAAACCAGAGAGCCATTTCCAGTGCCCAGGGAGGGCTTCTAGTCCAAGAAGGCAAGGCAGGGCCAGTGGGGAGAGAGGAGAAGGCCTGTCTCCTAGGAGCAGGACTCTGGCTCAGGCCTCTCCAGGGGACACCTGGCTCAGGGGCCTGGACTCTGTGGATTGCTGGTCACCAGCCCCACCTGAATCTATCCATCTAATCAACAATTGATTTTAAAATATTTTAAAATGTGCCAGTGATTCATTGGACCTTTTCATTCAAGCACCCCACAGACTCTCATTCCACAGGAGGCTTTATCACACACTCATTCTGTCCTGGGCCAGGGCAGGCCCAAAGAACCGCGCAGACTGCCTCAGAAGAACTGGCTTCTCCTGGGAAAACGCAGCACTCCCCAGACCACACCTGCCCTACAGCAGCAATGACAGCATTAATTAGGAGTGTGTTCTGCAATGCCACCTGGATATGGATGAATCCTTCCTTGTAACAGCGGAAAGAAACAAAACCACCCAGGCAAACATGAGCTCCACATCTCCTCACATCACACACAGGAGGAATCAGGGACTCTGACCCACCTCACCCGAGAGCTGGAATCAGTCTTCCTAAGGGACCCAATGCCAGGAGCCAAAACTAAATATTTACATGAGTTCCCCAGTTATTCCCCTATCTAGGAGGCCACGTGGTCCTCACCTCCCTGGTTAGTGTTGACAGTGATCTGCGGTCACAAGGATGAGACCACATTAGATCAGGATCTCCTTTGATGACGTGTTTCCCTGGAAGGTTACTTAGCCTCTGTGATGGTTAACTTTCTGTGTCAACTTGACTAGGCTGTGGCCAGTCATTTGGTAAGCAGATGGCCTTCCGTAATGTGGGTGGGCCGCATAAAATCAATTGAAGATCTTGGGGAAATGACTGATGTTTCCTCTGGGAGAAGGAAATCTGCCTCTAGACAGCTTTAGACTCAAAACTGCAAAATCAACCCTTGCCGGAGATTCCAGCCTGCTGGTCTATCCTACACACTTCAAATTTGCCAAACCCCCACCACTGCAAATGACAATTCCTTTAAAAACGCCTCTCTCATTGTATATATTGTATTATATATACATACACTTCTTCATTTTAAGGAAAAGAACACGTGTGTTTATGTATGTTGTTTCTCTGAAGAACCACGACTATACAACCTCTGTGAATGGTAACATCAGCAGTTGCCTCAGATGGTGACAGGAGACAAGTGGAGAGTCACTGGGTGGACAAATGGAGCTTGGCTACTGTGGTCCAGAGCTTGCACATCAGGTGTGAGCAAGCCCCATGTGAGTCACAGGTAGTAAAGGGGAGGCATGTGGATGGACTGAACACAGGTGTGTGGGGGCAGCTTGAGAGGGTTGCTTCCTACAGGGGCAGAGGTGCCAGCTGAGATGGGCCCGGTGTCACAGGTGTGTAGGACAGGGGTGAGTCACATACCTTCATTGCTGAAAGCCTTCATGCCCCACGGGTACAAGTTAACTCTCCTGGAACAACTATGTGCAGCGTATTGAGCAACTAAGAGTAGACAGCGAAGGAGGGCTGGGCTTTTCCCTGTTGGAGTGGCAGGCTCCAGACAGAGGGGGCTGGAAGGATGCACGTGGCCATAGATCAGTGCTGGACATCACTGCGAACACGTTTGGCCTCATGGAGTCACAGAGGCACAAGCAGAAGTGTTCGTAGACAGGTGTGCACAAGCACATGGCACGCACGCCTCTCTCAGCTCTCCGCTGACAGGGCCTAGAAGCAGGGACACCCGTGGCTGCGAGCACACCAGTGTCAAGATCCTCCCCTAAGAAGAACCAGGTCTCCTGGGAGAGATGGCTAATTCCAGGATGGTGGCAGGAAATATGCAAGACGAACTCAGAAAAGAAGAGCTAAAAAAGTAAGCAAAAACGACAAAACGCTCCACAGTGACAGGATGTCCCCGGCACTGACTGCGGAGCTCCGGTGGCCAAAGCTGGAACTGCCTGAGCCATCAAATAGGGGATGATGTCGGATTACATCCAGGATAGCATCTAAGTATCCATGATCCACACAAAAAGCACTAAATAACACAAAAGAAAACGATAAAACGGAGCAAACAAAATGAGAAATCCCCAAGAGTGCCATGATGCTCAACGTGCAAGCCCACAGGACTGACCCCTGCTCCTCTCCATCGCCCCCTCAGCCACGCCACACCACTCAGCTGTGGCCACACACTGTGTGCTGCAGCCTGGACACGCAGGCACCCTGGCCACGTGCCTGCTTGCTCTGCCAGCCCGCCCCCTCCGTGGCACCTCCCCTGAGCCCTCTGCAGACAGCACCTTCCATGAGAGCGCTCAGCCCCGCTGCGCTCCACCCTGCTTCTGCTGCTGTCTCTGGGCAAGCTTCACTTCCAAGTTACGTGAATCTCCTGCTGTTTTTTCCTGTATAAGCCCCAGGAGAGGGACCTGGGTCTCCAGAGCATTGCTGCCTCTTAGACAAAGATGAGCACATAGTAGGTGCTTGGTAATTAGAGAGAACTGAGGTAAGGAAAGAACAGAAGACTGGTAGAGGTCATGAACAACAGCCTCCGTAACAGCCTCCATGTCAGCAGCCACCTGACCCTTCCTCAGGTGGGCCCTGCACCTGGGAACCCTCTCCCCTAACCTTCCCTCCAAATCCAGCAGGGATAGGAATCCATCCTTAGTCCCAGGGGTCCATCTCCCTGGGCTCCCAGGTTGGATCCAACACCACTCAGGCTGCACCCAAATGCCAACCCTCATCCCCTCCCACAGAGGCCAGCAGCCTTTGAGGGCAGGTTGAAGCCAACTCACTGTTCAATTCAGGTCAGTGCCTGGCCCAGACAGATCTGGACCAATGTGGGGTGGTCACTGTGGGAATGAAGGGATCCCTAGCTGGCAAGGGACCATGGTTGGAACCAGCGCAGCTTGGCCCTGGCCTGTTTCTTGCCCACCGGCCCCTCTCCTCAGGCCACCCAGACCATGGGCCTCTCTAGTTCAGAACACAGCCCCACTAGCCTGGTGCCCCTGATAGCACTCGGGATGCCCAGGGGTGATGCTGGACACTTGGGACCCTGTGAACACCATTCATTTCTGACCCCAAAATGTGAAGCCTCCACAGGCACTTTCACACAGCAGTGTGCCACATGCTGTCCTGCCCTGCAGGAGGGCAGGGGCTGTTTCTGCAGTCACTGCCAAAAGCACATCACTCGGCCCAGGCACACAGCATGCACAGAGGGCCACAGTGAGCACATGTACTTAGCACATTCCTCTGCCCGCAGCGTTTAATGGGTCCTTCGTTAAAATAATGACACTATAAATGGATGCTGAGTTATTATGAGATCACATAAAAATAACACTTGAATGCAGTTGTAAAATTTGCATTTGTGTTTTTAGAAACAACCAGGGAGCACACTGCCAAATTCTTTGAGAAGAGAAATTCTGCAGCTGACCAGATGGGTGAAGCCCCACAGGGGAGGGCTGGATGGAGAAAATGGGCAGGAGGGGTGTGGTCATGTGGAAGTTTCCATGTGTCCTAAGTAGGGAGGTGGCCTGGTGATGGGGCCACTCCCACAGGCCTAGCTGCCACCTGCCAGCACCACCTACAGCTGTGCCGACTTGGCATCAGTGCTGAATAGAAACCACCCCCCAAATTCCCATGCAAAGTCGCAACCCCCAGGACTTCAGGTGACTGTACTTGGAAATAGAGCCTTCAAAGGTGTAATCGAGTTAAAATGAGGCCATCAGGATGGGTCCTGATCCAAGGAGATAAGGACACCAACACACAGAGGAAAAACCATGTGAACACACAGGGCAAAGATGACATCACAAGCCAAGGAGAGAGACCTCTGGAGGGCCAGCACAGGACACCTGACCTCAGACACTGAGCCCTGCACTGAGATCCTGAAGCTCTGTTGTGTAAGCAGCCCATTCAGTGGTACTTTGTTCCAGCTGACCTGGCAAGGTAGACTCACAATATCCCCAAACACCTCACCTCTCCTGTTGAGCTCAGCTGTCCACCCAGAGAAAGGAAGCCACACCTGACACAGGCCACCATAAGGCACACACCTCTATGATAGGGGATGCTGTCTTCACAGAAGACAGATGTTAGAACCCTGACTGCGTGTGAGAGCATGTGACAGACAACCTCAGGCCCTGTATGTGGCTGTCACATTCTTCCTCCAACAACCCAGGGAGGTCCTCCATATAACAGGTGGGAAAACAGGCAGGGGCAGTTATGTGGCTTCATGGTTGGGTGGCAGAGGTGGTGTGGAGCTCTGGCATCTGACTTGTACGTAGCTTTCCCCTTAACTGCAGCTGCTGCTGCTCTGAACCGTACACGCCAGCCTCTGCAGCCTGGCCACTCAGCTCCAGCCCTGGAGGATCCCGGCAAGTGGATCCTCCAGACAGCATGGCATGCACAGGTCGGCATCAGCAGCAACCATCGCTGGAAGAGGTGCTGCACCAAGCCAGAACTCCTGAATGCCTGGGAGCGCAAGGGGCTGCATCTGTCCCTGAGCTCCAGAAGCCAGCCCTTCCTCACCCTGTCCCCAGGTTGACCTTCAATGTCTGCTCCATGTACAGCCATCTGACCTCGGGTCCCAGTCAGGACCAGACTCCACTCCCACTCTAAGCAGCAGCCTGAACCCCCACACTCCTTAAGAGAGGCCCCATTGAGTTCCCCAGGCACCTCCTGTGCTCCAGGGACTCTGGCAGGGATCTGGTCTAACCTCCAATGGCCTGACCCCTGACAGCCTGAGCCACCCAGGCACAGGCACAGGTCTCCACCCTTTCCTGTACTCAAGAGACCCTGAGTGGCGCTGCCCTCAGACCCACCAAGACAGACTATGCAAAAGAAAAGGAACACAGCCCGACCTTGTATCTGGGACCTTTAGGACAACCTTGAACAGGACAGCAATTACCATGCCATGTGCAAGCTGAGAATGCAGAGGTCTGGAGACCTTAGCTCACTTGCCCAAGACTGTGAAGCCTGGCAGGGGCCACGCGGCCCCAGGGCTGTGGGATTAGAAAGCTGGGCTCCTCCCACATGGAATGCGGTGGCTGTGCTTTCACTACTCGACAGTGTGCTGCACCCAGCCAGGCACTTCCCTGACCAGCTCCAAGGCTCAGACCTGCCCTGTGGGCACAAAACACTCATGGAACAGAGCCAGGCTCCTTCCAAGCCTTCAGTTACTGAACCCCAGTCGCAATGCCCTGAGGGACCATTATCACCCTGCATCCTGCATGTAGGGAAAACTGAACCGTGGGTCGTCACACAGCCTGACCTGGTCCCAGCCAGCACATGGTGGCTAGGACATACCGCACAGTCTCTGTGGTGTTGACGTTATTTGGAGGAGGCAAGTTCAGCTCTAGATAGGGGAAGCGCCCACCCTGCTCTAGCCTGGGAACATGCCCTTCTGCATGTCCTGGCAATACTGTCCCCATGTCACCACCCAGCCTTGGTGCAGCCCAGAGGCCCTGCGCCTCCCACCTTGCTCTTTTCCTGCTGGAACTCAATCTGGATGCTGGTCAGCTTGGCCCGCAGCTCCTCGTTGGCCATCTGCACCGCGTCCGTCTCCATCTCGGGCTTCTCGCCCTTGCTCCGGCCTTTTTTAGACATGCTTCTTCTTGGGTGGAGACTCTGAGATCCTGCGCTTCAAGCCTGCCCACCTGCAGGTGCAGCTACCAGCGCCCCTGTGCTAGACAGTCGCGCAGGGCTCAGCTTGTCCTCCACATAAGCCACCATCACTTGAGATCCTGGGGGCAAGGGGGGAAAGGGAGTTAGCTGGTGGTGTGGGGCTGGCATACCCTGGCATGCACCCCTGGGCCAAGCCCCTGTCCCAGGACCCTCCCAGCTGGACGATGCCCTCTACTCATAGGTCTGACCCAGTGCTCCTCCCGTGGTCTGCACCTGTAAAGGGTGAATCCTACACCCCTGAGAAGCCGGCCTGCATCTCTAGCAAGCTCCCAGGTGCTGCTCCTAGGTGACCACGTCTTGCATAACTTCACTCCAGCATTGCCCCCATCAGGATGAAGCCACCCCACCTATACAACCCGTGGAGTATGGTCTGTGTCACCAGGGAACTTATTCCCAAAGGCAGGTCCCAGGCTGCACCCCAGAGCTTGACACACAGGGAGAAGAAGGGGCTAGGCATCTACATTTCCCATCTGCACTCCCAGTGACTGTGGAGTAGGGCATGAGGACCACACTTTGAGAAATGGGTTAGTGGCTTCTCCCCAACCAAAGCAAGGGTGTCACCAGTATCACAGATGAGGAAACTGAGGCACACACAGGCTGAGGGCTGGCCATGTCACACAGCTATTAAGGGAGTAGCTAGAAGAGGGGGAGCAAGGCTGGACCTGCGCTCCCCAGCTCCAAGCACTGCACTAGCCCAACCCCGCACTGCAGAGCCTGAGCAGTGCATCATGGCTCCGCTTCCTCTCTGTTTACTTCTTTCTTGACTGTTTTCCCTGTTCCAGGATGTAAGTTCCAAGCACATACAACCTGGGTTCATCTCGATCCCTGCTGCATCTTCTGTGCCTAGGACAGAGTCCAGAAGGAAACTGAGTGACAACAGGGAATAGTCACAAGGCACCAAGTGTGTGCCAGATCCTATGACAAGAGCTGGGATCCTAGCCTCAAGTCCTCGAACACCTGATAATGTAGGCCAGTTGTCAGGCCCTCAGAGAAGAGGACCTGAAGCAGAGTAGTAAAGCAAAGCTACCTAAGGCCACATAGCTCGTGAGTGGTGGTGCTGGGGTTAAATGGCCTGGGAAAGAATGCAGAGCGAGGACAAGGGAACATGCTAGCAAGAAAGCCCAACCTCGGGGTGTTGAGATGAGATGACCACAAGGAAGGAAGGAAGACCACAAACAAGCAGCTGCAGACAGAGAAAAAGAAGAACCAGGTAGCTAAGAGTACGTGTTTCTGGAAGGAAGAAGGCAACAGTAGGCAGCTCCTGCGAGGTCAAGATGAGGACCTGAAACTGGCCGTGGCATTCAGCCACAAGGCAGTCAGTGGGGCGGGGTACCAGGAGGAACGCTGGGGCCTCACCAACACCAGCGCATTGGGCAAGTCTCTGCTGAAGCAGAGCCTGAGCCAGCAGCACGGGGTGCCATGCAGACCAGCAAGCCTCAAAGGCCACGATGCCCCTCTTGAACAGGGACTGCTGCTTCTCAGTGCACCAGGTGGGCTACACTGAGGCATCAGCATCAGGAGGCATCAGCATCCCTGCCCATCCCTCCAGAAAGGTGCACTGTGTCCTCAATAGGCAGGCCCTCCATCAGCTCCGAGTGCACCGCAGCTGGAGCCCACACACACTTCATTCCTTGGCCCCCTGACTACCTGCCTTTGCAACCATAGCACTTCTCAGAAACCAGCCTCCACTGCGAGGCAATCACCCGCCCTCGCCCTGATGAGCAGGAAGCGCTCTGCAGAGGGAAGCGGGTACATTTTATTCCATCCTGGAACATGCTTGAGGAACAGACCAGAGACATGGTCTCTGACACGACAGAGGCTGTCCATCCCAACAGCACCTTGCTCAGACCTGAGGGATGGATTCAGTAAATGACATCAAAGTCCTCATAGAAACTCCACGTGGGGAAGAGTAATGTCACAATGAGTGTAAAGGACAGGATGCAAGGTCGAATATGTGAGAAATAAGAAGCCTGATGATCCATTTTCAGAACAAAGTCTAAAGGTTCTCATATACAAGGAAGCCATCTGAGATGGGGAACCATGTGGTCAGAGATAATCCATTTTTAAACTTATCAGATATCCCATTACACTCATAGTTATTTTCTGTCCTCACCCCAATTTTATATTAGCCAATCACACAGATTGCACCCCTGAGCTCCTCCAATTAGAGTGAAGGGTAGAATTCTCAGGTTGGAGATATAAGCAGGTGGACAGCCCACCCAAGTGTGCTTGCTCATCGATCCCCTCTGTGAGTGCACTTTATACAGAAATGAAGTCTGTCTTGCTCACCAACTTCTGGGCATGTGTTTGATTTTCTTATGGCACCTCAGGATTTTTAATAATTTTATTTCTAACAATATGACCTATGATTCCAATTTTCTGTGATATATATTCATTCTTTCTTTTTACTGGTTACCAATGTTTACTGAGGGCCTGCAAGGTGCCTGGCCCTATCCCCTCAGGATACAATGGTGGCCTCTAGATGTCCACTCCCCTAAAAGGTTAAGAGGTGATTGTAGGAGACACTTGTTTTATTCTTTATACTCTTCTATATAAATCCAACTTTCTATTTCTGTTACTGCTTTTAAAAGAAAACAGCATAGTATTTTTTAAGGGAGATGTTATGATATTTACATGAGGTTTCCCCACATAAGTTCCTGTGTTGACACAGGAATGCTTAAAAGTGCAATGATTGGACTGGGAGAGCTATGACCTGGCCACTGGACTAATTCATCTGATGGATTAACAACTCAAGTGGACTAACTGGGTGGCAAGTGTCTGCAGGTGGGTGCAGCTGGAGGAAGTAGGTAACTGGGGCCTGCCCTTGGGGATCACAATTTGCCCCAACTCCTACTGTGCTCTGTCTGCTTCCCACCTGCCCTGAGCTGAGCAGCTTTTTGCTGCCACGCACTTCCACCATGATGTTCAGCCTCACTTTGTGCCCAGAGAAATGGAGTCCACCAAGCACAGAGTGAGCCTCCGGAACTGCGAGCCAAAGTAAGTCATCTGTACAGCCTATTCAACAAGTGGTGCTGGACAAACTGGACAGCCATATGCAGACAAATGAAACTAGATCCCTCTCTCTCACCCTACACAAAAATCAAATAGAAATGGATCAAAGAATTAGGAATCAAACCAGCAACTATACAACTGCTACAAGAAAAAATAGGACCAATACTCCACGACATCGATGTAGGCACTTCCTACCTCAACAAGACTCCCATAGCTCAAGAATTAAAGCCAAGAATCAATGAGTGGGATGCCATTAAACTGAAAAGCTTCTGCTCAGTTAAAGAGTTAATCAAGAGTCTCAAGAAAGAACCTACAGAATGGGAGAAAATCATCATGTGATGCTATGCCTCTGACATGTGATTAATATCCAGAATATACAAAGAACCCAAAACCAACTCCAAAACACAATAATCTAATCAATAAATGGGTTAGGGAACTAAACAGAAACTTCTCAACAAAGGAATTCCAGAAAGCCAATAAATATATGAGAAAATGTTCTACATCACCAGCAAACAGAGAAATGCAAATCAAAACTGCACTGAGATTCCACCTCACTCTAGTCAGAGTGGCAAAGATGAAGAATACAAACAATAATATATGCTGGAGGGGTAGTGGGGAGAAAGGAACACTAACACACTGTTGGTGGGACTGCAAACTTGTACAGCCACTCTGGAAAGGAGTGTGGAGACTCCTCAAAAAATTAGGGTTAGAACTACCTTATGATCTAGCTATTCCACTCCTGGGTATTTTCCCAAAAGAGCTAGAATCGGCACACTATAGAGACACAGCTACATCAGTGTTTATAGCAGCTCAGTTTACAATAGCTAAACTATGGAACCAACCCAGATGCCCCTCCTTGGATGAATGGATTCATAAATTGTGGTGTATATATACACAATGGAGTTCTACTCCACTACTAGAGAGAACAATACCATGCCTCTTGCAGCCAAATAGATGGAAATGGAAAAAATTATGCTGATTGAAATATTCCAAACTCAGAAACTTAAGGGCCAAATGTTTTCTCTCATATGTGGAAGCTAGAGTAAAATCTACGACAGCATGATAGTCAGCTGAGTTTAAGTAACAAACTCACCATAGCTGAAACTCCACATAAGCTGCGTGAATCATACCTAGGAAGGTGGGGGGAGAAGGGAGAGAGGCAGGGAGGGGAGGGAGGGATAAGGAGGGTTATCATTACAACAGGGAATACTCGACTCCCATTAGAAGCCTAGCTATACACAGGCAGAGAAACTCAGAAATGTCAACAATTATTATACATGTATATGTTCGTGTCAAACTATAGCATGGTGGGATTACAAAGGAGACAGGAGCTCGGGGAGTGGATAAAGTGAGGTGGATACCAGTCTAGGATCAACCTCAACTTACTATCTCACTACATCAATATCCGTGTGTAAGAATTCCCTCCAACATGTAAGACTATGTCGAACTAATAATAAACAAAAGTCTTTCCTCCCCTAATTTGTTCTTGTTAGCTATCCTGATTACACTGGTGAAAGGCTAACACAGAAGGCAGGCAGTTTCAGGAAAGCACCTGCACTTCCATGGAAGGGTACAAGAAAAGCGCTAGAAAGGGAACAGGTTCTGTGCCCCTCAGTGCAGTGGCTCCTCCAGGCAGCCATCTGACTCCACAGGAACCACGGCGTAGCTTCGGGTCCCAGGGCCTGACTCCCTCAGAGCAGCAGGAAGGCAGCCTTCTCTGCAGCCCTGTTGGCCTAAAACGACTGTGAAGCCCCTGGAGGGGACCTCGACTTCTGTCTTGGTGTGCCCACCATGCCCAGCCCGAAGCCCAGCTCACTATTCCCTGGAGCTCATCCCAAGCCTAGAGCTCTTAGCAGCACATCCTCCACAGCGGCCAGCATGGGCCTCAGGGTGCTGAGGTGAACGAGATAGGAGGGAAGGCTGCCCGGAATGCCAGTCCACGCTGGGCCCCAGGCCACCAGCACTACCGGGCATCATCAGCTCTCCAGCCAAGTCACACAAAGGCCTCGCCTGCAGGGAATAGAAGCCACCTCCTCCCCTCCTGCCACAGGAATCCCCTCTGCACCAATGCCCTCCTGTGGTCATCCAGCCTCTCTCTGGAGCCCCCTCACACTCCCCTCAGGCACCGCACTTCAGAAAGCACTTCCCTATCTCAAGCCAAAAGGAAAACCAGCAAAATAGGGCTTCCTTGGAACTTCTGCCCTGAGTTCCTTCAAGCACCCAGAAGTCCCCGCGAGTCTTCTCCTTCCAGCAGAGGAGCCTTTAGAGACTCCAAGTGTTCAGCACCCCCACACACCTCTTCTCCAGGTAGCATGGGGTAAACAGTGAAGGCTGCGGAGCACACTATCTATCAGGTACACGACAACCCCTTCAGAGGACGATCATTCAGTCCTCAAGACAATCTCCTGTGAGGTGGCATACGTGCCCTCTACCTTATGGGCAGACAAGCTGAGTTCACAGACAGACTTGAGCATGGCCACGCAGAAGAGAGCCAGGCTTTGGAGCCAGGCCGATGCAGTCACTCTGTGCTCTGCGTTCCCTGGACCTCAGTCGTTCACTGTAGCTTGGTGCCCAGACCATGAGTAAGTGCACCTCACACGGTAGCTCCATGACAACAGGGCAAGCAAAGCTTTTCCACAAGCGCGTTATCCACATGTGTGGTGGAGAAGCATTCTCTCCCAAAGCCAGGGCACCAGCGCTGTGTGCAGCAAAGAATCTCAGAGGGGGCAAGGGATGGAAAGGGCGACGGGCATCTTCATTGGCACTAGGTCCAAGCTGTGGCCTGGGGAATTTTTCCCCACAACAGGAACCCAGCAGGTTTGAGAATGCTTCTTCAAGAGGGGAGAAAAATGAATGGACACATCGTTGGCCAGCTAAAGTCAGCAGGTGAGCTAACGCAGGAGCCACACCCTCCCATGGTCCTCTCCAGTGCTCATGACCCATGCGCATCACCCAAGCCCCTTCCATCTGCCAAATCTTCTCTGGAGTCCTTCCAGAGAAGACCCCTCAGCCTTGCCACCTCCAGGGTTGACTGTCCCTGTTCCTACTTCTCCCAGCCACCTAGCCAGGGCCACGAGAGGGCACCTCCCAAATCAAAAGTCAGCCACATCCTGTCCCTGCAAAAAAGTAATAATCATATAAACAACCATGGTAACAACAAAACCTGCTGAGGCCCCCATGTCCAAGGGTAAATGCCAGGCTGCACAGTGGGGTGCCCTGGAAGCCCCAATGTGTCCTCATGCTGGTGCTCTGCTCACTCTGCCGGACTCCTCCGTGCCACCTTGTTCACCTGAGTCTCCAGTAACAACCAAAGTGCCCCAGGGCAGGTGCTCAGGATGTCTATGAACTGTGATGACATCACACATCCCACTTCCACACGTACCCTGGGGTGTCTTCACATGGGCAAAGTTCAAGAACACACAAAATCCTTTACGGGACACAGGTTTCCTAGACCTTGGTACAACTACCATTCTCCCCCACCCCACAAGCACACACACTGTGCAAAGCCAAGTACAGCTAGGTAAGAGCTGACCTGTGTAGACAGATACCTGCACCTGGTGGTGAGCAAAGCCCATGCCAGCTGGCTACCCTCAATATTTCAATATGGCTTCAGCAAAATGGTAAGATACTGACCACCAAGGGCCTTGAACCTTGCTCTTGGGTAACAAAGATGGTGTATTTAGTCTACATAGTCCATAAGGCCACAGACCCTGGGGGACCAGGGAGAGCTCAGTGGGCTGCAGACACCCTTCCATTTTTCATTCCACTCATGCCTGGTACAGGCCTCCACATGACAAGCACCATGCTGGGCACAGGGACTAGGATACAGAGCAGACCCACCACACTCTGCCTGCAGGAAGCCAACGGCCTCTCTAGCCTGAAGCTCTTTCCTTGAGACTCCTGTCATTTGCTCTTTTGGTATCTCCACACGTAAATCAGGACAGAGTCATTCCTGTGCCACTTAACTATGGCCACAAAAGCTAACATGAGACTTCTCAATGGCTATTGCTTTTGTCTCTAGAAAAGTTATGGGGTCAATACACTTTCTCCTTTTGCTGGCAGCTTCGCCTACCATCCTGTCCTGTCACTGTCACCCTAGTCACAGAATCAGCTCTAAAGCTCAGGACCATGTAGAGGAACACGGGTTACACAGCAACAGCAACAATAACAAAAATACAAGGCAGAAACACAGTGTGCAGTGACAGAAAGCATCAGACTCAGGTTCGGATATGGCACAGAGTTTGGAATGATCAGACCGGGACTTTAAAAGCATGACTCATATGCTAAGGTCCTCAGTGGAAAAAATCAGACAGCATGTCAGAGCAGGCAGGTGACATATTAGAGATGGAAATTCTAAGAAAGAATAAAAAGACTCACTTACAAATCAAAACTACCATAAAGAAATGAAGTCAGTAGACTGGACACAGCTAAAGAAGGAGTGAGCTAAAAAGCACGTGGACAGAATATTTCTAAACTGAAAAGCAAAGGGAAAATGACTGAAAAAGTAGATGACACAATAAATATCCCAGGACTGCAGGGCGACTGCAAAAGATGACACACACGTCATGAGGACATCAGGAGGAGAAACAAGCAAACGAACATTCGGAGCAATGATATCTGAGAAGGTCCCAAAATGAACACCAGACACCAAACCACAGATTCACCAAGGAAGTAACCCCAACTAGGATAAATGCCCAAAACCCATAATTATGCACATCATATTCAAACTAGAAAACCAAATATAAAGAAAAAAATCCCAAAGAAGCAAGACGGGGGGCGGGGGGTGCCTTACCCATAAAGAAGCAAGAATAAAAATTTCATCAGACTTCTCAAAGATACCACATAAACAAGAAGGAACAGAGTGGAATATTTACAGTGCTTAGAGGAAAAAAAATCAATCTAGAGGTCTATATCCTGTAAACGTATCCTTCAAAGGTGATGAAGAAATAACGGCTTTCTCAGACAAGCAAAAATTAAAAGCATTTGTCACAAATACCTGCCTTGAAAAAAGTTTTTGAAAGTTCTTCAAAGAGAAAGATGACACAGGTCCAAATTTAGATCTAAAGAGAAGAAGAAACAAAACAAGAATACAAAGTTTAAAAAAAAAAAACCCTCAAATCTACAAAAAGAAAGGAAGAGCTTTAGAGAAGGGATAACTGAAAGTAAAATAAATTTACTTTTCTTATTGTTAATTGATTTGCAGGTAAGAGTTTGCTCAAAGCAGTAAGAGCGACTGTGTCCGATGATCATAGGATGGGCGAGTGAAATGCACACAGCGACGCCGGAGCGGGGAGTGGGTGGGTGGAACACTTTGGTGTAAAGAGCTGCACTCGCATGAAGCGACTGCTGATATTTGAAGGTGGACTTGCACCAGTTGTAAATGCATATTGCAAACTCTAGGGCAACCACTAAAAAATTAAGAAGTACAGCTGATGTCTTCCTAAAGAGGAGAAAATGGAAACTTTAAAACCACAGAAAGGAGAAAGAGAGTGGAAGTCAAAGACAGAAAGAACAGGGCACAGACAGAAAATCGTCACCTGTGCGGCAGAGATTAACCCAGACACAGCAATACCGCTTTAAGTGTCGACGGTCTAAGTGCACCAATTAAGGCACAGACTGTCAGAGTGGATCAGACAGAACCTAGCTATTTGTTGCCTACAAGAAAGCACTGAATTTTAAGACTCGTATGAAAAAGCCAGCCAACTGCTGCACTGCACAATCATAGTTAATTAAGGGAAATAAAAGCACGAATTAATTCCCAGCCTCTGCTAATCTCTCAGTGTTGACACAATCTCTAAACTACAACCAAAAAAAGAAAACCCAGCCCCTTTCAAATTAAAGAAATCATCGTGATAAATTCAATGAGTTATGAAAATGCTCAAGGAACACATTAGGAAATAACACAGCCCAAGAGAACACAAAGAAATTATAATAACGGATTTAAATGAAAACCACAAAGACAAAGCCTGAGCCAGGAAGAATTCTGAAGTCAGCTAGCAGGATTCTTTTCACCCTGTGCTCCTGATTACAAGGGGGCCACCACCCCTGCTCATGGCCATTGCTAGCACGCCCCTTGACAGGAGGGCTGTGGGCAGCTCCGCCACAGTCCTCTGCCAACGTAAACCTTCCATCTCCGTGTGAAAAGCTGTTGCGCTTCGAACGTGAGGTACGGAACCATGCAGGAAAGTTTAGAAGTGACTGGGTTCGGAGCCTCCAGCCTACTCAGGGAGTAAAGGTGGCAACTGGAGGCAGGAGGGTGTGGCTGGGGGAGGTGGCCCCCTGGGAGGAGCCTTCAGGGTACACAGTTTGTGAGCTGAGTCTCTCTCTGCTCCCCAGTGCTCTGTCCCCAGCTGCTTTCCTCGGCCACGCCCTTCCACCTCAGGTAGAGCGATGGAGTGGGGCATCTGAAACTGTGAGCCCTAAACTTAGTCCTTTACACTGCTCTTGTCAAATCTTTTGGTCACAGCAACAAAAAAGCTGACTAAAACAAAAGCCTGAGCGGTGCAGCTTCAAGCTTCACCCCCAGGAAGCTGCCACGGCCCCACTCTATATCCAAAACAGCCTGAGACCACAGCCAGGCTGGACTTGAACCCAGCCTTGAAAAGCGTGTTGCAGAGCCCCTCCCAAACCCCACCCTACAAAACAGCCAGTCTAACATCTCAGAGTGTCACCCCCACCCTGGCGGAGCCTGGGGTGTGGGGGAGACGCAGGGAAGGCCGTGCCTGCCGCCGCACAGACGGCCCCTCGACCCTGGACCTTACACACCAATGCCCAGGAGGACACTTAGGCATGTCTGAAAAATCCTTGTTCAGCCGCCCAGTGTCACCATCTCCCTCTGGGAGCAGGAAAGAGGGAAGGAAGCCTCGATTAGGCTATTGGATGTGCTAAGGGTCAGCAAGGCTCGCTCTGCTTACCCTCCCCAGCCCAGGGGAAGGCCTTCTTCCACACTGTGCACATGACACTGGCACAGGGTGGCCAAGGCTCTGCCCAGGTTCACGTGGCCAGAACCAGCTCCTGCTAGGGGCCCCTGACTCAGTGGGCTTTTTCTTCCTTGCTTTTCTTAGGTTTGATGGTGACCAGTACTAGTCAACATACAAACTAAGGTAAAGAATTAGAATTCCAAGAAATGGTCTACCCAAAATCAAAAAGTAAACAAAGAAGAACTCCTAGTCCCTCCGCTCTCCTGCAGCAGACTGACCATAAGCACATGGCAACAGTCCTAACGGTCACAGAAAGCTCTGGAAGACAGCTTGCAGAAGTCAGAACAGCCACTCACCACACAGCATGCATTTAAACACAGCTTGTGATGAATCTGGACAAGCTCATGGGACCTGACCAACTACCCTGCTTTACAGATGAGGAAGCCGAGGCTCCAAGAGATGGATGGGGGGCCACGATTCCACCTGCAGCCCGCCCCTCCATCCTCCTCTGCTGCCACCACAGGCCCCTCGGACCACTCAGGGGCATGGAGCAAACAGCCGTCTTCCAGTCCTGCTGTCCTTAGCACTCTCCTGGTGCCTGGAGCAGAGCCAGGGGCGGCTGGCCTCCCCGACTCAACAGAGACGCTGTGCAAGGCTCTCCTGCTCCACACCTGCACAGGCGGTGAGCTCAGCAGGCCTGCGAGGCCACAGCACCCCAGGGACATGGCAGCAGTAGCCAGCCATCTCCCACCCAGGGCCAGCTCAGTTTAGATGGCGCTCTGCTCCTCTGCCTGTCCTGGGGGTCAGGAAACTCACACAGCCCTGCCTGGGGAACCTGGAGAACCTTCATTACAACCCAACACAGTTCCTGAACAGCCACGCATGCTGGGAAGCACAGACTGCTTGAGTCTGGGGCCCTTGCTCCCAGCAGGGCAGGAAGTGCAGCTGTGTTGAGCTCAAGCCTTCCAGAGGGTAGCACTGCAGGGACACTCTCTCTCCCTGGCCATACTCTCATGGCCTGAGGAAATGACCCCAAAGGCAGAGGCTCAACTGCGGAGGCTGGAGAGCTAAAAACTGTACTCCGCAGATTCCCTGGGGACTGGCTCCTGCCCTTCACTTAGGTTCCATCATTTACTTTCACAGGGCTTGAACCCAAGGCAAGGGGAGCCAGGTGGGGGGACAAGGCACCATTTGCTGGTGTGGCCAGCAGATGGGTGGGGCTCTGTGCTTTACCATGGCCTTCTCATCCTAGCTTGCAGCTAGGCTGGGGCCAGCCCTGGGACAGGAGCTCCCAATTCCAGCTCCCCAGCGTGGCAGAGGCAGCACCCAGGAGGCCAGCCCTGGGGTGCTCTGGAGGTCAGTCTTAGCTCCAGCTGAGACTTTGCCCCTGCGCTTTCCAACCCCACTGGTCACATCCCTCTGTTTAAAGTAGCCAAAAGACTGGCTTCTGTTAGCTGCACCTGGACACAGGCCGATGCTGGGTGCCCCAGAACCTGAGTAGTTAGATTCGAATTTTAATGAAGGAGCAGAAAATCGCAAGGGCATTTCAGTGACATTGAAAAACGTTCTTGGTATACATTACAGGGTAAGCTATGCCCCCACCAAATTCTTATGCTGAACTCTTAGTGTGACGTGATTGGAAGCAGGGCCTTTAAAGACACAATTAAGGTAAAATGAGCTCAGAAGAGTGGGCCATAATCCAGTGTGACTGGTGTCCTTACGAGAAGAGATTGGGACACACAGTCAGAGAGGACATCAGGGTGCTGCCTGTACAAGCCAAGGGGCCCAAAGCCTGCATAAAGCACCAGGAGCTGGGGCCTGGAAAAGGCTCTCCTGCCACCTCGGAAGGACCCTGTCTTGTCCACACCCTGATCCTAGACCTCCGGCCCTGGCCACTTTCTGGTGTTTAAACTCACTCAATGACTGAGTGCCACTCAGTCCGTGGCACTGTTAGATAGCAGTCCTAGAAACTCAGACGTGTATTAAGTAATGAAAACAGACAAGAAATATTCTCCCAATTTTTTGAGACCCATTTTGTACAAGCAGAAGCTCACATCCATGCTGTCCCCAGCAATCTTCTTCCTGGGTCAGAGGGACTGTAACCAGCACCTGTGCAGCACACATCCTCCCACACAAACCTAGTGCACATGTGACAACGGGCCCGAGTGGAGCGGCTGACGCGGGGGTTCCCACCCTCAAGGTGACTGGGGTGCGCTGCCCATGAGCCCCAGGACGCCTACACCAGGGCTTCTCTGGAAGTGAGAGCAGCCTGCTTTGTCCACCCCAGGCACTGGACATCCTCAATCTCCCCCACCCTCCACTGCTGTGAACTGGGGGCCTGTGCGGGGGCAGGCAAGTCCACCTGCTAGGGTAGCAGTGGAAGCCAGTGTCAGGGCGTCTCGGTGGACCTTTGTCACCACTGTTCCTGAGGGATGGAGGAGTGTGAGTCTTAATCTCCTTTTCATCTGTCTTTACCAAGATAGTTCCACAAGGAAAATGGAGTGTTTTTAGATACTTTTGCATTGGAAAAGGAAAGTGCCCGAGGCAACTCAGTAGAAGTCTCCCTCCCACCTGATGGAATTCTTTGGTCATCAACAAAAACATAAATAAGCAAGGGCAATAAAGATAATTAATGTCCCAGAGTCAACTGCAGGGAGGTGACAGGGTTTATTTGTCGTCAGCACCATGCCTGGCATACAGCAGACACTCAAAAACAGCAGCCTCCTTTCACCCTTTACAGAATCAGAAACTGAAGTGCAAAGAGGGTCTTAGCCAAGACCCCAAGCTGAGGAATGCAGAGCCTGGTGCATGGGACACATCCTGTCTGTACACGGCTGGCCTGTGCCTGGCTCACAGCAAGGGGGACACATGTGAGGGAGGGGAACACACTCCCTGCCCTGTCACCACCATACTAATGGCTTCATGTAGAACCCAGAGCAGCTGCCAAGGTGGAAAAGAGTGTGCTAAGCCCTTCCTGTGTCACTGCTCTGAAAGCAAACACTGACCACATTCCTCGCAACCCCTCCATGATGAGGGCACAGCACGTCCCTGCTGGAGCCTGGCCTCTCAATGTCCCTTCTGCATCCTGCTCCCAGGAGACATGCCTTCCTCTGAACTCACTAGCGGCTTCCACAGAAGCAAGGTGAGAAAATCAAGAACTACTTCTGCACCAAGGGGCATGCTCACCTGGGGGCCCGGGACAGCCCTCACCAGCGGCACCCACAGCGACCTCGTGGGCCAGTGTTAGTGGGAAGACCTTCATGATTTCCGCTGGTGTGCTCCAGGAGGAGAATGGGCAGCAATCAAGGTGACGGCAAAGTCACGGTCTGCATGGGTGAAAGAAACTTGGGAGAATACGGAAAAGGGAGACAGAGCCACCTCCCCCGGCTGGCCCTCCCCGCGCTGCCAACACTGGATGTGACGGCTCCCTTCCAGCTGCCGTTCCAGGAGTAGTTTCTACTTGTTTTTAAAACTCAAACCCACCAATCATTTTCAGCTCATCTTTCCCACTTCACATCATAAAATAAGCACTTTGTGTGTGACTCTGAAGAGTGGCAGCGGCATGCCCTCTTGTCCACTCCCTGATCGCCTCCCTCTCACCCTCTCCATTCAGCATGGGCTGACAGGGGCACACAGAGGCCTGCAAGCCCTGCTCCCTCCACTTCTAGGCTGTGGCTCCAGGAGCGCCTCCCTCCTGCTTAGACTCCCAGCACAGGTGAGGGATGACCCTAGGGGGAAGAGGCTTGGAAGAAGCTGCATCACAAGCCAGCCATGGTCTGCTTTGGACAAAACACCAGCCCTTCCCGCCTGCACATCCTGGACACTTAAAGGGTGGCAAATCTAAAGCAAGTTGGTCCTAAAAGCTGCAGCCTCATCAGCCACTCCTTTCCAATTCAGGTGAAATTGATCCAGTAAACATCCACCACACCAAGACACCTAGATCCCTGAATGGACCCCAGGCTGAATTCTACCAAGGTTTAAAGAAGAATCAGAACCAGCCTCTTCCAAACAGCAGAAAAGGCAAGCACCCTTCAGACTCACTCAGTGGCCGGCACTACACGATGCCAAATGCAGATATTGCGAGAATGGAAAACTACAGTCTACGATGCCTGCTGACACAGATGCAAAAATCCTCAGCACATACAGGAAAGCCAAATCCTGCAATATATAACAACAGACATACGCCATGGCCAAGTGGGGTTTAGCCCAGGAATGCAGAGTTGGTCAGTATTGAAAAACAAACCAGGTACTATACCATGTGACAGCAAGCAACAAAAACTTCAATCATGTCAACAGAGGCAGAAAAGACATGTGACAAAACCCAAGAACCTTTCAGGACAGCACTCAATCAACCAGGAAAATAGCTGGGGGAGGGCTTGGTTGAAATAGCCACAGCTAACACCGCCCCCATGCGCAAGGCTGAAGCCCCCTAAGCTCAGGAACAAGACAAGCTTGTGCACTCTCGCCTCTCTATCCAGCAGACTTTAGCCGGGGTCATCGGGCAAGAAAGAAAATAAAAGGAATCCGGATTGAAAAGGAAGAAGTAAAACTATCTGTATTTCTAGTTGATATGATCTTTTTTTTTTTTTTAAAGCAAGAGGGACAGTGAGAGAGAGAATCAAATTTTATTTAGTTTTTCACGTGGCTTTCATTGCTCCGAAGCTTCATTGTGTACGTGGTGGTATTGGGGTTCAAACTCACATACTCATGCATGCCTGGCAAGCACGGTAACTGCTGAGCCACCGCTCCAGTCCCTGATAAGATCTTTATGGAAAACACTAAGGAATCTATTAAATAAAACTATCACAACCAATTAACATGTTCAGTGGTGTGGCAGGATACAGGCTTGGTATACGTAATCAGCGGATTTCTACACACTAGCCACAAACAACAGGGAAAACAAAATTAAGACAGCACTGAGAAAGTGTCACGAGGGTGCAACTTCTTTGTGTGCCCACTGGATTGGCGTGATGGTTCATAACCAATCAGAAAATCCACCACAACAGCACGCTCTTCAGCATCTCAACAAAACAGAACCCTACAAATGCCAGAGGAGGAGCCTAAGGGTCACAGTGGTGAGGTAATGTACAGAGGCTCCAGGATGTGAAAGCAGGTGGTTTGTCTCATCCAGGCATGGCACCCACACGGCCCTCCCGGCCTAGAGGCTCTCTGCGTGGCTGCACATCAGAATGTCCCAGGGTGTCTTACAAGATACCCACACCAAAAACCCAATCACAACATAGTCCAGCAAATTCGCTCCTGAGTATGTTTCAAAAAGCTCTGAAAGCAGGGTCTCAGCTGCCACCCAGCCCTGCTGCTGGAAGTGGTGCGACTTGCCCCAGGACCTGGTCCTTTCTCTAGCCAGCATCTGTAACAGCCCAATAAACCCTGTTCTGCAGAGAACTGTGGGCCTCAAGAGTTGAACACATATACCAGCTGAGTGGCCAGAGGATAAGGTCCTGATGGCTTCAGTGCACCTGTCTGAGAGCAGGGGTGCATCTCCTGTGCCCCAGGAGGCAAACTGACTCAGAGTCCAATGCTGGCTCCAGCCCAGCTGGTTTCCTGGTGCACGGGAGAGGAAGCGTTTTGCATTTGTTTTGTTAAGCAAATGAGGATTTCAAGCCTTAGCTTCAGGCTTCAGGCTTCATGAAATGCACGCCAACATTACTTTCTTCTAAAGCCCTTTACTACACATGGGATGCCATTCGGAAGCCAAATGCTTTATTTGGGCACAGACTCTGCAAAGGGAGAGTTTACCTTTTCATGACAGCAGGAGCCAATTTCTTTATTTTTCAACAGATCAGTTCACCAGCATTTCCTGGGTACCAGCCATGCGTGGGGAACCACAGCCAGCCACCTCTCCCAGCAAAAGCCCTGCTCCTTATTCCCGCCCTCCTCTGCTCCTCCTTTGCTCCAACTTGCCAGAATGTCACTGTCCTCTTCCCCACCTCCACCTCCTGAACCCCAAGTCCTCCAAGGCCGCTTTCATACTTGTTCTTTCTACTAACAAGCCATTGGCTTTGTGGAGCACTGCTTCCTGCTGCTTCCTGACAGCACTTCTACCATGTCAGAGAGAACAGGCCACTGCCAAGCGCAGGCCGCGCTGCGTGCCGGGTATTCGCTGGGCAATCTCCCTCACTCTTCCAGATATATCTTGCCACTCTCCCCTCCCGCCCACCACTACAGAGAAAGAGAAACTGTACTTCAAGAGGAATTAAGTGGCCTGCCCAAGATCAGGGGCTGGAAGTGGCACTGCCTGTCTAGAAGGACTTGCACAGGGAGCTTCTCAAGGGCAGCATCCAAGGCCTGCTAGCCTTGCGTCCCCAGGGCCCTGCCCAGGGCCTGACGCAGCAGGTTCACAGCCCCGTTTGCTGAACTGTGTGGCTTCTGCATCCAGGAATAGACACCTGCCCCGACGTTGCACTGCACCGGGCTCCGCAGCTCTGACCTTGATGCTGGCAGTGTCCGCATCAGTGTCTGCCTGACTTCCTCCCCAAACCCAGCAGACTCCCTCTGGGGCCCCAACATTGCCCTGGTGTTATGGGTAGGAAGCAGAATCTTTAAAAAGCATCTTTATAAACACAGGCCACTAAAGCCAGCTTCCTGGGCCACTGCAGAAAGAAAAGAACATGCGGGAGCCAGCCACTCCAACAGAAGACGCCCGCTTCCAGCCCTGCGCAGTCACCCTCAGCGCACTCAGGTGGCACATGTTCACAACCCCACTGGCAGCTCTCTGCCATCCACCAAGAGCAGAAAGTCAGCCGCCACCGGTCCAGCCTCCTCTGCTCTCCTCCCTGTGCCCCCGCTGTCTCCAGGCCATGGTCGGGGGCTCTGGTCTGGTATTCAGGTCCCTCCATCACCTGCCTGGGATCGTCACCTCTCCCCATGTAACAAGAATGAAACCGACACCCACCACACACTGTGCCTGTCCCTCACTATCACCTCCCTCCACACTCACAACAATCCCAAGGAGGAAATCCTACTGCTATCCCTGTTTTCCAACTGGAAAAACTGAGCCTCAAAGAGTTTATGCAGCTTCTTCAAGACCTTTAACCTTGTAATGGCAGAGCCAAGACTGAAGATCACTGTTCTCACTCTGCTATCCACTCCCCGTCAGTCTCCAAGGCACAGGACTCCAGGTGCCTCTCTGTCTCAGCCAGGCACCAGAACGCCCAGCACTTGGGCTGATTACCGAGCTTGAAAACTGCCTCCCCTGGATGACTGCCCAAGCCCCCAACCCACCTAGCTGTTCTCAGCCCCAAGGCTGTCACACAGCAATTCAAGCCCGTAGCCCTCCCGGCCTCCTGGCTGCCTGTCCGTCACACTCAAGGCTCTCTGAAGCTGCGGGTCAAAAGCAATGAAGACTGGAGAGTAAAGTGGGTGAGAGGATGGAGTGGGGCCTCAGGCAAGTCCATCGCTGTCCAGATGTTTCCTCCTCTGTGAAATGGGATTGAACAGTCATACCTAGTCCCCATGCTGTCCAGAGGACTGGGTGGCACAGTGGAAGCACGGGCAGCTGGCACTGAGGCACCTGATGTCACCACTAGGTCTGCTCCACTGTGACCACTTAAGAATGGTCTCACAACTAGAAGGAGGGAGCAGAGAGGAAGCGAGAAGGATGGAGGAGGGCAGAAGCTAGCTCGGTTTCTCCCACCAAGCTCGCACAACAGTCTCCTCACTCAATGGGGCGGGGTCCTGACACAAAGAACGCCAATAACCGCAGTGGACGCCAACCGAGTATCCTCTAATTCAGGTCTATTCTGACATCTTCTACCTGAAGGTGGTGTCAGACCCCACAGGGTGAGGATCATGCCAGGTGACTCCATGACCACTGATGCTTCTGGCTGACAGCCTAAATGGGGGTTCCTGTGGCCCCTCCCTGGGCGGGCTCAACTAGTTCCCTGGAGCAGCTCCCATACTGGAGGAAACACTCCATTCACGCTCACACCACTCCAAAGGACGCAGATGACAGACAGGGTGAGGCACACGGGCAGGGTGGGCATCCCCATGCCAGGTGCCCAAGCTCCCTGACCCTGCCCGCTGGGGTTTTGTGCAGGTTTCATTAGAGGACACGGCTGACTGTGTCCCCAGCACTGCAGACCTGCTCCCGTCCCTCCTGGAGGCCGGTTGGGGCTCTCTTGCCTGGGTCCCGGAACCAGCCACCACTCATCAAGGTCCAAGACACTCATCGCTCTGGACATTTCAAGGATTCCTGGAGCTGTATGCCAGGAACCAGGGTTGAAGACCAAATGCACACTTCCCAGTGTCGCAGGAGCCAGGGAACCGGCCTGAAATTCTGAAAATACCAGCTGGCACACCCTGCTCTGAAAGGAGCCAAAAAAGGACATGTTTCTTCTGATGTGACCATGCCACTGCACTGTGCCACTGACGGCCCTGGCTTACCCTGGCCAGGCCTCCTCCTCTCTGGGGGAAGCTGCGTGGCCTAGGCCTGCAGTGCTGCTGCCCCCTGCTGTCCTACTGTGCTGCACTCCACTGGCTTGAGGGCAGTGGGTGTCAGCATGTCCAATCACAAGCAGCCTCTAGAGGAGAAAACAGCCTAGGACCCTGACCTGGGGAGTGTTTGTGTGACACTTCAGCCCCTGCTTCTCAATTCCAGTTCTTGCAGTAGGAGGTCTCTACAATCGCCTCATGGAAGTGGGTCCCCCACACCATTTCCCACAGCAAACCCAAGTGGTCTGATTTTCTGTGGCAGGCCACCACACACCCCCAGCACATCCACCTCTCCCACTGCCTGAGGACCCTGCAGGGAAATCACACTCACCCAGCAGATCGAGCTCTACCTGAACTTTCCTGGCACTGGCTCCGCAAAGGCTCAGACATCCACTCCACATTCCACAGTGCCCGATTCCTGCGCAGGGGCCAGGCCACCCCTGCCCACTCAGGACTGGGGCACAGGGCAGATCTGGCATGGGAAAGGGACCCCCAAGCTTCACAGCAGGAGCCCTGGGCTTTGAAGCTCATTCCCCTCTCAACTCCTACCTAGCCCTCTCTAGGCCTCAAGTCTGTCTTTGAAAACTGGGACTCCAGAGTGGACAGCGTTGGGTCAGAGCACCCAGCCACTGCTGCTGTAACTTCTGCACACCACATGCATTTACTCTTTAAAATCTGCTTTATGAAAGTGCAGCTCACACTTGAAGTGCACAGCTAAGGAGTACTTCTGTGGGGGTAAGAACATTGCCAGGAACCCCAAAAGTCCCTGCAGGTCCCATTGCAACTCATCTTATTTGCTTAAAATTTTTCTTTTAAATTACTAACTTCTGAAATATCTATATGAATTCAACCTAATTCTAAACAATAATATTTCATGAAATCTAAGACTTAGTTGGGCTGGAGCGGTAGCTCAGCAGTTACGGCGCTTGCCTGGTATGCGCGAGTACATGAGTTCAAACCCCAGCACCACGTATACAACGAAATGTCCGAGCAACGAAAGCCACATGAAAAACTAAGTAAAATTGATTCTGTCTTTCTCTCCTTTCTCTCTCTCACTGTCCCTCTTTAAGGAAAAAAAAGAGTTAATGTGCCAGTTGTAACTTCCTTAACACATGCTAACACACAAACATAAAACACTGGTCCACGTGAGAACGGACATCTTCTCACCCAACTGTGGCGCAGTCACGCGGACCAATGCCTAATGAAGTAAAGGCTCCAGGCCCCTTGCAGCTCAGAAAGTCCAGATTCCACATTCTGTTCTCCAGACTCTAGCCCATAGCCTGTATACAGTAGGTGTATACTAAATCTGACTGCCAAACCAGCAAGAGAGTGCAAGGACCACCCTTGTAGCCCCCAAACCTATGCTGGCTGAAGCAGTCCAGCTGCCCGGTGAGCAGTCACCAGCCCGTGCTCTGCAGAGCTGAGGGCACTGTGCTTAGGGAGACACCAGCTCCAGGGAAGGAGAAGCCCCAGAGCAAAGTGGGAGCAGGTGGGGGCAGAAATGGGTGGCAAATCCAGGAAGGTACAAAAAGGCTACATCTAACAGAGCCACTCCTACTTCTCAGTCTTCTGCCTGCCTGTTAGTCTATCAAGCTGTTTTTAATAATTCAGTCATTTTCACATCAAAACCACTGTAAGAAAAGCCCACTAGGACGTTGCGTCTGGACGCTCAGAAGGGACTGACGGAGTTGAACAGGCTGGTCCCCTTCCAAGTCCCTGTTTCACAACAGACCAAAAAACTGAAGGGAAGCCTTCTGTGCCCTGAGCAATTAGACAAGGGCTTTTGTAGATGGCCCTTTAAAAAAACAGAAATAGACAGTGAGTTGGGGGAGGGCTGCATTTCACCCTAGAAAGAGGCAATTCTGAAGAGAGACACAGGGACACTTGGTAGGACTCCTACAGTCCCTGCAATGCACATTCCAATGCATACAGGACACTCCAACTCCACAGCCCTGGCTACCGGAGCACATGCTGACCCGGTCCCTGACACCCTCTATCAATTGCTTATTGTCTGTGCCCCAATCCAGCCACAAGGAACTACGAACATTGTCCTGAACAGGCCACTGTGCCACTATGCCTTTGCATGTGCCAGTTCACCACTGGACGGCCCTCCCTTCTTTCTCACTTGGGAAACTCCTATTCAGTCCTCAAAGGCCCATTCAACCACCACCACCCACAGGAAGCCTTCCCAGAGAATTTCTCACTCCATAAACCAGCAGAGAGTAACAGGGAAGAGAGACAATAGCTGGAGTGGAGTTGAATTCCAAGGGTGCTTCCTTCTTTGACCCACGTGAAAAGGAATCCGCTGCTCATCCCAGGCAGTAGGGAGTCAGGCAAGAGAAGTGGGCAGAGAGGCAAGGCAGCTGGACCAGCATGGGAGACGGGCTGCAATGGGACCTGGGACAACAAAATTCATTCTCTGGCAGCAAAAAATATATAGACGCTCGGCTGTTCATGTCCAGAGCATCCCCCCACATGGCCCAGATGCCCAGGCGTCCCAAGGAGGAAGTGCACCCACTCCAGCAGAGAAATAGTCCTCCCTCCTCCCCCTGCCTGGCCTTCAACCCTAGCCATGCAGCAGCAGCTAACACGCACATGGCCAGGCATCAGTCTGTTCTAAGCCCTTTACACCCAATCCTTACAATAACCTAAAGAGTAGGGACTATTCTCATCCCACTCTAGGAATTAAAATTTTCAGAAAGGTAAAGAAGTTGCAGAGAAGTGCACAGTTACTACATGGGGTTCGAATGCAGGCACTCGCTCCGGGCCCCACAGGTAGACAGAACTGCCAACTCTTCACTGACCCTTAGAAACCCACCTGCAGCCACACTCCCTGATGGACCCTAAGAACCTGTGGGGTGTCCACACAGACACATGGTTGCAGGGACATGCATGAACATGTTGCTTACATTAGGGAAAATAAGAAAACCAATTAAATATTTGCTAAGTATCCACCAACTGATTGCACTATGGAACATTAACAACGGGATAACTGAAGCTCTATGATCTCAAATGCTAGTCTACAGTACTGCCTTTTGATCCCCTGGTATACTTGTTAAAATGCAGTTCCTGGGACTCCCTAGAGCTAATCAATGGCCATGTCTGAAGGCAACCTGGTAATATAAAATTTTGCACATAAGATTTTTTGTTTCTTGTTTTTGGACCACAGATTGAACCCAAGGACATTTAAATCATTGAGCCACATACCCAGCCCTTTTTATTTTTTATTTTGAGCCCAAATCTCATTAAGGTACTTAGGCCTTGCTAAGTTGCTGAGGCTGGCTTTGAACTTGCAATTCTCCTACCTCAGCCTCCCGAGTCACTGGGGAAACAGGCACACACCATCAGGCCCAGCTGCATGTCATTTTTTTTGCACAGTATTGTTCTGACACCGTTACTGGGGATGAGTGCTTACTGACATGGGAAGAGAGCACTGAGTTCCTTTGTCCCCAGGAGACACAAAGCTGTGGCCGTCATAAGTGGTCCACCATCAAACGACACAAGAATGCTATCACACTGCATCTACCCTGCCATGCGCATCTTCCACTTCTTAACCTTTCTGCAGAGGATGCCCTGTTGCCACTTAACTGGCTCTTCCCCCTCTTTCGTGGTACAAAACTATTGGTGCGTCTTCCAACTAATGACATCTCTAATTTAATAAAATATGGTACCTAACAGAGTCCATAATTTTGATAAAAACTTTTAAGTAAGATGCCAACAGAGCTAGCAGATTGTTAGACATGCCCCTTGTTGCAATTTGCAAAAGCAAATCCAATGCCATCTGTTCTGAGCTTTCAGCCTCAGCTCTGGTCGCCTGGTGACCTGCTGCTGAGATGCAAATTGAAGATCTGAGGCAAATGAACTGCTTTTACCTGTCCCTCACCCCTGGGACTTCTGACAGCACAGCTGGGGGTTCTACTACACCTCCTTCCTTGAAGGCTGGAGTCAGTTCTGGGCTGCACCCAATTTAAATCCCAACCCCACTGTCCCCAGATGTCTGACCTCATGAACCTCATGGACATGCTCAGCACAGGGACACTGGTCTGTGACAGCTGTTGGTCTTGCTGGGACTGTTCAGGAACCACACCCCTTGGCCAATGGCCACAGCCCTGCATTTTCTATAATTACTCCCATGGCTAGCAAGAGTCAAATGCTCTTTGGGATGGGAATGGAAGAAAATCTGGAATGGGGATCTGGCCCACAACTGAAATCAGAATAGCTGATTTGACTATTCTCTGAAAAGCATCAATATCTATATGAATATAAGACGTTTGCAATATTTAGGAAACTATGAACATGGAGATACGGGAATGCTCACACTTCAAATAGAACTCAGCATATACACTCCATAACACTAACCTTTTTTATTACATTTCCTCATTTTCCTAATTTTTCATGAGCTGTGGTGCTCCGCAGCAATTCAGAGCCAGGACACCGAGAGGCTACAGCCCTAGCACAGCCACCTGCCCAGGAGCCTTGACACTCCAGCCTCAGCTGCCCCGCGTGTAAGCTGGGGCTCACCATTCAGGTTTCACAGCCACTGCGCCTTAGGATGCACCTCTCCGCACAGCGCCAGCCCCGAAGCATCAGACATGGGGGCTGGGTAAGTGCAGACGCCCAGGGATGGCTGCATTGGCATCAGCAGCGCCAGCTCTCGATGCAACTGTTCTCCAAAAGAACAAAGATGAGAGAGCTTTACAACTTCAGAAGAGTTAGCAGGGCCACATTTCCAGAGCAACAGAGGGTGGTAGCTACCAGCTGCCGCCACCTCTTCCCCACCTGCCACCCTGGCCACTGCCTGGAGGATGACAGGGTAGAGGACAGACCATGCCATCATGCCCCATAGGCCCCAGCTTTGCCCTGTGGATGCTCCAAGCTCCCCACAGTGGTCACTGCTACAGTGTGAAGCACTGGGAAGCCAAGAACCTTCCCTCGCAGGGCAGGAGAGGCTTCCAGGGGCAGGTGCATCAGCCACCCTCATCTGGCCACCCCAGCAGAGCAGACATTTGGAGGCTAGACACAAGGTTGAGTCTGGAGCCACAGGCAGCACGTGAACTGGGTAGGGAAAAGGGTGCAGTCATCCCAAAGGGCTGAGTAGAGGCAGTGTGACCCGCTAGGGCTATTTGCCAATCCCCCAGACAACCAACCACCCTCAGACAGGAAGCCTGCCTTTTAGTTTAGGAATAAAATCCAATCTGAACACCTCAAGGGGGAAGCTTATGCCTGTCTCCTCAGTGACAGAAGCGAGGTTGCTCAACAGGTCAAGGAGATAGAGCAGAAAGTTCCAGAGCAGACCAAGGACCAACACAGGAACTTTTCATATAAGATGGAAGTTAACCGCTGACCTGTTGACACTGTACTGGGACAAGGGACCAGCAATTTGGGAAAAAAAAAAAACAAAACTATATATCCACCTAGATCCTCACAGCAAGACAGATTTCAGGTGGACTACAAATTTACATAAAGGAGAAACCTCAAATCTCCTAAAAACAAATGCTTAAAGTTTCTTAGGAAGGAGGGAAAAGGTCTATGATCCACGAGAGTTATTAAACCTTTTATAGCAAAAGTGTTAAAGAGCAAAGATGTCAAACCATAGTGGAGGAAAAATACCTGTAACGTATAATAGGTATAATCCTTAATACTTTAAGAGATTACTTAAATCATAACTGTTTTAAGCAACACACAAATAGAAAAATGAGTGTAAATATTAAAGAAGCATATCAGAAGAAAGCAAATGGCCCATCCAGACAAGAGGCTCAGCCTCTTGAGTAACAAAAAGATGAAACTGAGATATTTACCACTGCCATGGCTCTGGGAGATTGCTACTCTGGCTCATCCTTGGTAGGTGGGAACTGACACAGGTATTCTGGTTGCCACACAGCAATTTCTGTGAAGTCTCTAAGTATATATCGTTTCTGTCCACCAGTTTCACTTCTATCATCCACCCTAAGGGGATGTTATGGCTTGGATGTGAGGTGCCCCCCCAAAGCCCATGTGAGACAATGCAGGAAGGCTCAGAGGTACAATGACTGGGTTATGAGAGCCAGAACCCCATCAGTGGGATAGGGATTAACTGGCTACTGAAGGCAGGTAGGGTGTGGCTGGAGGAGGTGGGTCACTGCGGGCTGCCTTTGGGTACATATTTTATATCTGGCAAGTGGAGGCTCTCTCTCTGCTTCCCGAGGTGACATCCTGAGCTGCTTCCCTCCACCACACTCTTCTGCCACTCCTTAAGCCCCGAGGACTAAGACCTGTGAAACCATGAGCCCCCCAGTAAACTTTCCCTCCTAAAGTTGTTCTTGTCAGGTCTTTTAGTCGCACCAATGAAAAAGCTGACTAAAACAGGATAATCCACAGAGGCAGGCTTGGCGAGGAACAGGTTAAACAAGTCAAGGCGGACTCACCAAGAGGGCGGAGGCCTGAGAGACCTCTCCGCCTGCTGTCTGAAAGCGGTCACAAAGGTGCGATCCCAGTTTGCAGGGGGAAAGTACACATCAAATACTCATCGACATCACAACCCTGACGATTAAACCAAGAGAGCGACCGCCAACTGGGGACAGGGAAACAAGGGTGCATGATAAAGAATTCTTGGAAAGATAAGGTGGAGGGTTCACGACAAGGACAGGGAAAGAAAAGAGGAACTGAGGGAGCAGGAGAGGCAATGTGGTCAGGGAACATCAGCAGCAGCCAAGAGATGATCCTGCGAACGTCAGGAATGCAAGTCAGGAATGCAACGTAACTCAGGAATTTAAAGCCCCCAGAGGTGCTAGGTGGGAGGTTCAGTGCCCAAAAGGAAGAACCTTCTTTCTACACACCAGCAACAACCCAAGGGTGGATAAAACTGGGAGAGGATCCCACTGGGTGGCAAGGTCAAAGTCAAGAGTCCCTGGGCTCAGCACTGACTTAGTCAGTTTGGGACAGCAGTTCTCAGCCTCTAACATGTGTGAGAAGCACCTGGCAAGCTCGCTGAACCTCCTTTCCTGTTGCCTCTCCCCAGTGATGCTGATCCATGGGTCAGGTGCATGAACTTGCACTTCTGCCCAGCCCAAGATGATGCGATACGGCTGGTCTGAGAATCACACCTTGCAACCCTAGTTTAGTGTGGGCTCTGAAGTCAGCCAAGTCAGAAACTGAATCCAATCTATGTCCAGTACCTGTGTGGCATTGTGCCTTAGGAGCTCACCTGGGAAACGGGGCAAGAGGTGGTATCTATTTCACAGACGTTCTAAGGACTCAATAGATTAGCACAGGCAAAATGCCCACGAAGGGCCCCCCACGTACCCTGTGACCTAATACAGTTCATCACCACTCCTGCCTCCACCACACCATCACAACCCCCACACCTCATTACCACCATCAGCACCTCCACCGTCACTACAACCTCCACACCACTGCTACCACTGACATCCTAGCACCTCTGCCACCATCCTCACCATCTCCACCACTATCACAACCTCCACATCAGCACCCTCACCATCTCTACTACATTGGCACCATCAACACTAGCACCACTAGCACCAGCACCCCAACCACCCCCAGAACCACCACCACCAGTATCACGTCAGCACCCTCACCAGCACCCCAACCATCCCCAGAATCACGACCACCACCACCATGTCAGCACCCTCCCCTCCACCCCAAACCCCAGCACCAGCATCTCCACCACCATCTTCACCAACACCACCAAGTACATCATCACCACCAACAGCACCTTCACCTAAATCACAACCACCACCACCACATTCAAATCACCACTAGCACCACCACCATCAGCCCTGCCATCTACACCTGGGCTGCTACCCTCACTACTACCAGAAGCCTGGAAAGAGGCAGACAAGGAACACAGAGAGGGAGGGATACACAGCCTGGTGACAGGGACTCTCTCAAGCCTCCTCAGAGTGTGCTGGACACAGAACACCAAAGCACAGGAGAAGTGGAAATGGGTATGGGAAGACTGGAACCTGTGTTTATCAACCTCACAGCCACCCAGACCAGGAGCCTTGGGGCAGGACTGGGCTTCTTGTCTCGACTCTTAACTCCATGCCTCCACCCCAGAAGCCAGGGCTGGCTGCACACTGAATCCATCGACAAAAGCCCTGACTTTAAAAACCACCATGCAGCTCAGTCGGTGCCTCCATTAAGTGGGACGAGTGCTTGTTTGGATCCAATGATTCGTACATTCTTGCAAAGCCATAGAGACAGCTGGTAGCCAAGCATTCCTGATATTCATCATCAATAAGCATCGAGAAGAGCAGACTTCCTCACTTCTCTCCACCGGCTCCTTCCTAGATGCATCCCACTGTGCCGCACAGGAATTCCCAGGCCACTCTCTTCCCTTAAGGAAAATCCTTCTGAAACACCGGCCCAATGTTCTGATCTCTAAGAGCCCACGATCAGACCAGTGCACACCCCGCTGGTCTGACCTGACCAGAGCTCAGGAAAGCTGCCCAGAGCAGAGGCTGCCCAGGTGCTGTGGCCAAGAAGCCAGCCCTCGGCTGTGCATCCTGCCGAACTCACAGCTTCCTCGAGTGCAGTGACCTGGTCCCTCAGCACCAGCAGGACAATCTGCAGATAACAGTAATAAGTCCCAGCTGCAGAGAACAGTGTCTCCAACGAGAAAGGAGCAGGGATTGTAGAAAGAAACCAGACCAGGCCCACATCCAAATTCTGTGCTGCTCCACCCTGTCCTGTGCTCCTCCCTGGCACCCCCAAGACTCCCAGCTGGCCTGTTTCAAGCCCTAGAGAAGATGGAACCCAACACTGGCCCATCTGCAGGTAGCACAAGGTCATTCCATTGGCCCAGCCCACACAGGGCATTCGTGCCAGAGCTGAATCAGCCAGGACATGGAGTCCTAGGACGGCAGTGACCATATTCCCTAAAGTGACCTTCTGTCCCTAGGACTTGTTACTGAGGGCTAAAAGAGGTATTGTGGACAAGCTTCTCTTGCCTGCAGGAATCCGCTCATGTGGCAGCCTCACCCAGGACATTCCCCTGATCCTCCACTCAATCCACAAACCAACTACACATCTCCTGGGCTCCTGGCCCGGCACAGAGCGGGAAATGGGAACAGCAGCAGCCCTCACCTCGCTCACAATCGGATGACTACACTCAGACCCAGAGGCTTCCTGGAGGAGGTGAGCCCTAGCTGAGTCTTCTGGATGCTAACCAAGATAACAAAGATAATAATTCTAAAGTCATGACAATTTCTATAGAGAGGGAGAAATGAACTTTGTCAAAGTGTTTATTTCAACCTGGCCCCCAGGGGTGGCACAGAATGCTACCACAGGCAAACAGCTCCCTCTCCCTTGAGGTGACCATGACATGGAGGGACAGAGGACATGGAACAGGAGGACACAGCAACTGACTCCCTGAGCTGCATCTTCCATGAAGAACGCATTTTAAAACTTTTTATTTTGCAAAGTTTCAAAACCTACGGAAAAGTTCCTAGAATACAGCAGCACAGTGAGCGCCGCCGTCGTGGACTGATCTGGGCTCCCCGGCTGTTTGCCTTCTCCATGTCTGCTTTTGCCGTCCACACAGATGTTTCCGCACAGACATGGCTATTCTTGCGAGTCATTTAAAAGTGGCAGACACCACGACACCTCACCTGAACTGCTATGACTTTGATCCCTTAAGACCAAGAACATTATAAAGTCACAAAACCGTCAGTCCTCCAAAGCCATGTGTTCCACATCTGTGAACTCAACCATGAATCAAAAACAGTTTCTAAAAACTATCTCTACTGAACAAATAGAGACTCTTCCTGCCATCATTCCCTATGTGGCACAGTACAATAGCTCTTCACACCGCGTCGACACTGCGTCAGGTGCTGCCGAGATCTGCAGGCGGCCTAAGCACGCCAGGCAATGTGTGCAGGTCGCATGCGGACACGGCGAAGCACACCGGGCGATGTGCGCAGGTCCCGTGCGGACATGGCACAATGTTAGATGTGGACGCGACTGTTCTCAAACTTTGGCATCTGAGAGGGTCCTGGAGCTAATCCGTGTGGGTACAAAAGGACAAATACAATTATTAAAAGCAAGTCTTAATCGTTACTACACTTTTTACCACTCAAAAGTCACCGATTGTCACAACTATGTCCTACATAGCCAAAGGATTGTTTTTCTCCACTGAGGCCTCAGAGCATGTATCAAAGAGCAGTTGTACAAAGGACATGCCCAGATCTCTGTCGGAGGTACTCTGAACCACAAACACCCCCAAAATAACTGAGTGGAAATGTCAAACAGAATAACCATTGTGGGGGCTGGAGCAGTTGCTCAGCAGTTACAATGCTTGCCTGGCATGTGTGAGGACACAGGTGCGAACCCCAGCACCACGTACACAACAAGTGTCAGCAACAAAAATCACATGAAAGACTGGGTAGAATTGTCTCTCTCACTGCCTCTCTCTCTAAAAAAAAATAATAATAATAATAACGATCATCTCCGACAAATGGATGGTAAGAGAGCACTACGAATCCTCTGCTGAGCACGGTTCCCGTCTGTGGCCTTTGTTTAGGATCAGAAGCCACACACCCTCAGGCCTTGTGGCCCCCTCTATCCTCAGGAGCTGGACCACAGCAGGCCATGGCCCAGAAGAGCCAGGGACCCAGATCCACACCTCTCAACCTGCTGGGTCACTGTGGCGAGATCACACTGCTGCCATGGGCTTCATTCTCCCCATCCACAAAGTCCCAGTTCTTTCTCAAAACCCCTTATACCAGCTAATCTCACTCCCCGGTTACTCCAGGCTCCCTAGAAGGGCCCCTCCTAGCCCCTCCCTTTGTCTCTCATTCTGGTCCCCTAGGATTCCCAAACTACGGATGACACCCAGCTGCCAGATGGCCCCCAGCCTGTGAAAGAAAAGTCCCTTCTGTCCCCACTCCATTATAGCCCTCACCACCTTCCTCACCCTCTGCCCCACCCAGGTAGCCCCACCTGCCCCTTGACTGTGACCACACAGAATTCTGTGTGGTGGTGCACGCCTGTAATCTCAGTGACTCCGGAGGCTAAGATAGGAGAATCGCAAGTTCAAAGCCAGCCTCAGCAACTTAGTGAGACCCTGTCTCAAAATAAAATATAAACAGGGATAGGGATGTGGCTCACTGGTAAAGCCTCTGGGTTCAATCCCTGGTACTTTAGGGGGTGGGGGTGACACATAACCTTGCAGTTAAGGCCACTTCTATGAAGATGACTTTCTAGCAACTGCAGTCCTAGCTGTCAAATCATGCAGTCAGAGTGGCTTCAACCAAGACCCACTCAATACAACAGCCGGGACACACACTACTGCCTATGATGTGGCTGTACCCATGAACTTGTGCTTCAAAATAACCTGCACTGCTAGGTGAAGTAGTATGTCCCTGTAGTCCAGCTGCTCAGGAGGCTGAGGCAGGGGCATCAGTTGAGCCCAGGGGTCTGAGGTTGTCCTGGGCAACACAGTGAGATCCCTGTCTCAAAAAACAAAACAACCTGAATGTGCTTTTCCTTTTTTGCTTTTAAAAAGTTTTCTCTGCCTCAACCTCCCCAGATATGCTTATGATCTATCAGAGCACACATATCCCAGACTGCGGTCTCCTGCATACCCCTGACTAAATTCAGTGCCTCCTTCTCTTGCTATTTTAGGTTAATAGTAGTTGGCATTATTGCCATTTACTGAGAATCTATTAAGCACCTGGAACTTTACCAGACACTAAATGTATAGAGATACAGGTGTAGTGTGCCCTGGAATGACCAAAGGTCTAGTGAGATGGAATATAAATCAGTAAGGGTTTGAACATGACTTCAAGCACAGAAGGGAGCCATGGAGAGGTTTATACCTGGAAAGAAAAGGTCAGTCACCTGTGCCTTTCAGAGCTGCAGCTCCAGGTTCAACATGGGGGGCTGCCCAGAGGTGCCCCCTGAAGGCAGAAAGTGCAGAGTCTGTGTCTTTGATAGGGAATGAAGAGGCCTGAGGTGAGGCACAGATAGGAACATTTCAGGAAGCAAAACCACCCCGGACTTCCAGCAGCCCAACTAAATGGGGACAGGGAGAACTCCTACAGCTCAAGGTGAGATGCGTAGTAATTTTAACTACTAGCCACGCTCCTTACCATTCCTACCACTGGGCTGCTTTCCCGCAGAAAAGGGAAGCAGCACTGTGCCAGGCCACATGACTCACACGGGAAGGGGCAGGGGCCAGAGATTAAGGCCCAGCAGATAACACCTACTGTTCACCAAAGGAGAAACTGAGGTTCATGCAGTAAAATTCCTGGAACCCAACATTTAAATAAAGATCTGCCAGGCAGCCAGCTCCCTTCATAATGTCTCCCAGGGGGTGAACCTCAAAGCTGCCTCGAGGTTCAAGCTGTTGCCTGAATGGTTGGAAAGGGCTGGTGCCTGTTTTAAAATAAGTCATGAGAAAAGGCCCCACCACACAGCCCACTGGCAGCCTGAAACCGCAAAGGACCTTGGGTGGGAGATGGCATCAGTAGACAGGTTATCAGTCCTACCAAAGGAAAAACGCTCAGCAAACACTGGTGTGGAGGAAAGGGCACCTGGTCAACCCCCCACCCCACACACTTGCACTGCAGAGGTGGGGCATGGAGTCAAGGCTGGGTGCGTCTACTCCAGTGTGCACAGGGAGACAGGATTCAGACCCTCTCAACCCCAGTCCTGTGCTCCTCTTAGCCTGGATCTCATTCATTCTTGGCCTAAAGGCCGGCAGGCCACCTCATCACCGGCTCTGACACCCTCCACAACAGCCAAGGCTTCTGCGCCTCAATACCCTGGGCCTCTCTCGCAAAGACCCACAGAACCTGGTAAACAGCAGGTTCACTGTCTGCCCCAGAGTCCCATCCTAGTGCCGCCCTCAGCCGTCGTGTGACCTTCATCAGGCTGCCTCACCCGAGTCCAGAGGCCACCTATGGACTGGGTGAAGGAAGGCCTCCTGCAGGGCCTAAGCAGGACCACGTAGTAATCAGTACTAATTAGCAGGCAGGTACTGCTAATGGCCGCACCCGGACATCTCTGAGGCCCCAGTGCCCCTCCTCCGGCCACCACCTACGTCAGGGCCGCCATCTTCACAGCCACGGGGCAGAGCAGGCCCTCTGCCCGCGGATTCTACTCCAGCTGCATCAGGCCAGCTCCACGCAGAGCGCAGAGGGCCAACGCCCCACTCAGACACAGCCGCTTCCGGTGCCCCCCACACTTCCGGTTCCACGACTTTTAAAGGTGCTATGGCCCCACCCTTTCCGCCTCCTAGGCCACACCCACTTCCTGGTTTGCCCCACCCCCTCCTCTCTGGAGTGGAGTCATGGCAGGAACCAGAAGCCCAGCCTCGGGTTAGCCAGGCTCGTGGTGGGCCTTAGGCAGCTCCCTTGGTTCTGTGTCTCAGCTCTCCATTGAGAGCCAGGCTACCTGCAGGTGAGCAGCTGTGCCCACCACATCCTCCAGTCACTTCCCAGGGAGGCCTGTGTCAAACTCACCCCCAGCCAGCTCATGGCCCCATCCCCTGCTGCCAGGGCCCCTGGTACTGGACCCAAGTGCCTTCCCTCTCACAGGGCCGTTTCCAGCTGCACCCTCCCCTCCCCCAAGTCACTCATTTGCTATTAGCATTTTCCCCAGGATAGAGAAGCTGCTCCCAGGCCAGCAAGTAGCGGGAAGCCTTCCTTCAGAAGGATTGCTGCATCTAAGATCAGCTTTCAAAGCTGGCATAGGGTGTTCTCAGGGAACAAAATAGCATGTATGCTCGGAGGGCAAGAAAAAAGAACACTAGGAAGCACTTTTCCAGAATTTTTGGCTACTTTTCATGACATGAAGTCCTGTCCAGCAGTCCACACACACAAAGCTCCTCTTGGAAAGACCTGATGCCCATACCTGCCTCCCACCTGCCCCTGCTGGAACCACGTGGAGAGACCAGCATGTGGGGAGAGAGGGGAGGCTCTCTTCCCATCCCAGGCCCACTAACTCATCCTGTGATGACGATTTAACCTCACAGGGCTCGGCTGCCTCCTGCCTTCTTGCATGGAGTTGAGAGGCTCAGCGAAGAATGCAAGGCACCCAGCGAGGGAGCATCAGTAAATGCAACAGCCCAGGGCACACTGGACGGAAAGAGGAAGGGGCTGAGCCCCAAATGGGGAGACCCTGACCCGCCCACCAGCCACCACCTGGGCTTTTTTGAAACCCACAGGCACAGCACTGTCAAGAGAACAATTCTACAAAACCACAAACCCACAGGAAACCAGGCTTCTCACCCCCACCTGCCTACACACCCATCTCCTCTGTAGAAGGTGACCCTGCCTCTTGTGTCAGAGAACAAGGGCAAGGAAGTGACCCAGGGTTGACCCAAGTCAGGCTGTACACATCTTCAGGGCCTCACTCTGGCTCCTAGGGCCCAGAAACTGCAGCTAAATCAAGAATCACCATTTATAAGAGCCTGCTCTGTGTCAGGTAGTATGCTGAGCACACCTCATCTCCATGCATCCTCCAAACCTCCTCATAAAACAGGTGACAGTATGTCCCCACGACACAGAGCAGGAAACTTATGCTCAAACATCCAAAGCTTGCCCGACGCCCAGAGCTTTAAGAGGCATAGCCAGGAATCAAGCCCAGGTGGCTCCAGGCCTCTTTGTTTGCTCTCCCCAGGATCAGAACAGTGCCTGGCTTGCTCACAGACACACCCCAGAACTTTGCTAGATGCACAGCCAGGCTCCTTCCTGCACAGCAAGTCATGGTGCCGCAAGAACAAAGCATACTGACAAAATTAAACGCCCCTGAGTTGGCCCCAACATTAACATAAAGTGGTAGTTTCAAAATATTTCAGTTCATGAAATATTTCCAGTATCATCAGAAAACCACCCACTTTGATTCTCCACCACAAACACAAACAATTTTGGATAAAATTGCAGCTCATAACGTATTCGGATTCCACATAAAATTCTCATCAAATAGAGGAGTGAGAGTTGCTTATCAACATGCAGGGGTACACAGAGGATGGAGGGGTTTTTTTTTTTTTCACCTTTAAATCCCACCAGTGCTGAACAGGAGAGACACTGAGGTAGGGAAGGGCAATACATGTGCAGCAAGAATTAATCAGTGACAGCTCTATCACCCTTCTGCCATCAGACAGAATCCACCATGCCACAAGCACATACCCAGTAACAACAGTCACTGCTCAGGTAGGTCTCACTGTGTAACAGAACTGTTCTAAACTTTCCAAACTGCCTAGTATTGTGCAGTCCGATGACATGGCCATGCCCACTCTTAAGTTTCCCATCTTAGTGTCCCAGAAGGCAGGCAGGAAATACCCTGGCAACAGGACACCATTGGCAAGTGCCAGTGGGAGGGCACAGCCAGGCTGTCTGGCGCTCACGTCTGTGTGCTTGCCTACTCTGCTCTGCAGCTTCCAGGTGCCAGGTGTTATGCTAGGACCTAAGGACAGAGCCACAGGGGTGGCCCAGACAATGTTCCATCAGAGAGAAGGTCAAAGTCACTACAGTGACAGGACAGTGAGCTGAGCCAGCCATTCTGCACAGCAGGGAGGGGGTGGCGAGACCTCAAGTTTACTCCTGAGCTTGGTGCCCACAGGTTTCTGAAGAAGCACCTGTTTTCTCATTTTATAGGGCAGAAACTTCAGCTAAAAGTGGGTTAAGGGGGCTGGAGCGGTGGCTCAGTGGTTACAGTGCTTGCCTGGCATGCACAAGGACCTCAGTTTAAACCCCAGCACCACATACACAACAATGTCTCAGGAGCAACAAAAGCCACATGAAGAACTAAACAAAATTGATTCTCTCTCTCTGTCCCTATCTCTTTAAAAAAAAAAAAAAAAAAAAAGGTTAAGGACTTGCTCAGGTCCCCTGAACACTAGGCATCTACTCTCTCAACTGCCACTTGCTGGCTCTGGGCAAAGCCCCTGTTCTTTCCGGGGAATCTCCCCTCTATTAATATGCATTTCCCCTTGAGAAGTCCTGGAAAAGGGCCCAGCCCCCAGGTCATTTCTGTCCCATGCTGAAACCAGTCATGAGATTGACAGTAAACACACCCAAGGACAGTTGGGACAGTCAGTGGCCTCCAAGCAGAGCGGCTACTTTCTGTAGTTTACACATCCTTCAACTCCAGCCACTCAACATGGTTTGATGTGCTGAGGGCACCTCAACAGACACCCTCCAAGCACCCGCCGTGTGCACAGAGCCCTGTTATACATGCTGGTGCAGGAGGCTGGGGGCACAGGGTTCACATGTCGCCTCTTCTTTCAAGAAAGCATCTCTGGAAAGGGGAGAGGTGCAGGAGGATGCCGAGGAGGGAGAGGCCAGGGGCCGAGTGACAGATTCAGCACAACAGTCCTCTTCTCAGGCACTCCCTGCAGGGCCAGAGCCACTCCAAGCGGGAGAGGGCAGGTTCCCCAAACCTCCTCAGGGCTCAGGATCCTCATGGTCTGTTCACAGACATGTAGGAAAGCCACCTGCAGCCCTCCCCCACCTCAGCTTGGCCAGTGATGGTCCTGGAGGCTGGGGCGGTTCCCAGTCTTAGTAACTCAGACACAGGGAGGCTGGGACAGAACAAATGGTCAAAGGTGGCACTGACAGGCAGATGACAACACACAGACACACATGCCATGTGAAGGAATGGTGGCCGGTGTGTGATGGAGCGGGGGCATCGGCACTGGGGTGCTAGGCTGGGTTTCCATGCCTTCCATGGAGCCTGGCTAGTCCTAGCAGATGCTTGGGGGCTGGAGTTGTCGCTCCCCCCTGGGTTCTGGAGCGGGGAGCAGCGGAACGGCCTCGGCAAACCTTAGCCGTTCCTCGGGAGCCAGCAGGACATTGGGAACCAGACGCCGGCAGGACAGGATTGGGAACCGGGGAAGAGGAGTCGCTCCACGCAGCGTTCCTGTGCGAGAAGCGGGCAGAACGGCTTAGCGAGCTGTCCTCCGAGGGGCCGAGTTAGGGCGGGGATGGGGCGAGGAGTCGCTCCCCGCTGCACTCCAGAGCGAGGAACGGGCAGGGTAACCCAACGCTGGGCCATCCTCCGAGGGGCTGAGTTAGGAAGGGTTGGGGAGCCGGGAACAAGGGGGTGAATGCCGGCGGCTGGAACACGGGACCTGCATCTTCTACCGCTGCTGATCTCTCTGATGTCTCTGACGTCTCTGCTTCTGCTGCTGCTGCTGCTGCTTCTGACTGCTTCTGTGGTCTCTTCCTTCAGGACAGGGCTGCTTGCTTTCTTGCTCTTCTCTGGCTACTGCTTCTCCTTTGGCTGCTCCTCTTCTTTGGCTGCTTCCCTTTACCTGACTAGCTGCTACTCTATTTATCCATCACAACAGCCAATAGGATACAATGCAAACACCTTTCTCCAATTGTAACAAATGAGTGGCCGAATAGCTTAGTCATGCGGTCAGGCAATTTGCTAATTACAAGCCAGCTGGACCCCTTAGAGTTGTTTACCACCAATTCTACAAGCCAGCTGAGCCTCATGTTCCCAGCAGGAGTCAGGGTCTGGAGTCAGGGGTCTGGAAGAGAGATGCCTCGCCTTTTGCTCTCCTCTAGGTGTAGTGACTGCAATTCAAATAGGCCATCACCAAATGCTAACCCTCTGTAGGCCCCGCTGCAGGGGACCTGCACTGCCTGGACTCCGGGCTTGGTAGCCCCATCATCTCCAGTGTCCTGTGCCCAGGCAGGCTGCTTACTAAGTGTTTCCAGCCACAGGTGGCTATGTGAATATTCCCACGGCCACCACCCGGTGCACAACACTCAGGAAGTCTCAGCCGTTCTCTCTGCACGGGTCCCCCAAAACTTTCTTCTGAAAGTTAAATTCATCAAAGCAAAGGGGACTTTAAAACAAAACATTAAAGAGCTGACTTTACATCTAGTAAGTGCTGTAAGTTTAAAGACAAGATAAATGTGATAATAAACCATCACTTCCTGCTTTGAATATTGGGGCAGGATGGTTTAGCAGTTAAAAAAAAATTTAACACTTTATTTTGCAGAGGCAAGGATGCAATTGCTATCCCTTCTCAGTGGGCTGAAACCACGAGCTGCAGGCAGATCCACCTCACTGCTGATTGCACACCCACCAGCCCAAGGAGGGGGAGCAAACAGGGAGAGCCAGGGCGACTTTGTTCCTCCTTGACAAAACACTGAAGCCCCTCCTTGCCTTCCCTCCGAGCACCACCCTGGAGCTGGTGCTTATGGGCATGGGAGGCAGGGCCCCGCACTTACCTGCAGAGAAGGCTACAGTGATTCCCGACTATAAAGGGACCCAGCCAGCTGCCAACTATTTCTGAAACGACCAGACTGCATAACTTTAGGTAAGTGGGAACCAGCCCTGTGTGTCCTAGCACTCAGCCTGTTCCCAGAGGGCTTTGAGAAAACAGACTGCCAGGCTCCTCCCCAGAGCCTCTGACTCAGCACATCTGGGTGAGACCAGAGGAAGTATGGTTCTAAAATGCCCCCAGGTGATGCTGCTGCTGGCCTCTGATCTGCTCATTACACACCTGAGACTCACTAACAGGTGTTCTAGACACGCCCCTCAGCAGCCCAGAGCCAACTCTTCTCTAAACTATTCAAACCACACTGACAGAGTATGTGGACTGGACATCTTTGACATGACCTCAAAGCGAGGCCATTTCCCTGGGGGCTGCGCCAGGAGCAGCCCCGCCCTCCCCTCGGAGCGCTCCATCAGCAATGGAGAGAAACCAGGTGGTGGAGCCCTGGTGGGGGCCGCAGGAAAGAGAGCAAATAGGAAGGTTGAGAGCTACAGGAGCCCCCAGGTCGGGGGCTGCCTGACTGAGGGGGGAGTGGAGGGACAGCGGATCTGGTCAAGACAGACAGGGAGGGGAGGAAGGCAGAGGAATGGCATTCCTTCCAGGAGCAGGCACAAGCTGGAAAAGCGGCAGTCAGTGTGGCCAGAAGTAAAGTTGTAAGAATGAGCCATGGAGGATGAGATGGGAGGAAGGGCGGCCTCGATGTCCCCCAGCACAGGCAGAATGAGCATTTAACTGTGGGACAGATGCAGCTGTGCTGCTGCTGCTGATTTCACTGCACTGTGGCGGACAGTACTGAGACCGCATCAGGCCCAGCACAAGGTCTCAAGCAGATGTCTGCGCTGATGTCCTCGGTGGATGTTCCCCAGACACTGGTCACGTTTGGCAAGTTAGTTCCTGTTCCCTGCTTCCCTGTGGAGCCCCTGTCCAGTCGTTCCCTCCATTATTGAGAGAGGGGCGTTGAAGTCTCTGATGATGACTCAACTGTGCCCCCGTCCCGTTCTGACATTTGGGTGCTTTGCATTGGGTGCAGATGTTTAAAACTTACACGGTGGCATGCTGCTCTTTAGTAACTTTTCCTGTTTCAAAGTCCATTTTGTCTACCATCAGCGGCGCTTGCTCTTGTGCTGTTTGCACAATGCTTCCTCTCCTGTTCTTCCACTTTCCATCTGCAACTCTTGAGTCTCAAGTGTGTCTCCAAAGGTGGGGCTTGCTCTGAACATCCACGCCCCAATTCACTTGTGGAAACCTGACCACCCAGGGGACGGCATCGGGAGGGGCCTGTGGCAGGTGATTCCCGAGGCTTCGCCCACATGCCTAGGATCGAGGTCCTTGTAAAAGACACCCCTTCTGCCACAGCTGGCAAACTGCTCTCTCCAAGGAAGCAGGTCCTCACCAGACACTGCATCTGCTGCTGCCTTGGCCTTGGCCTTGCCTCCAGAACTGTGGGGTCCATTCCAGCTCTCTGCAAGCCACCCAGTCCGTTTTGTTATGTGGGACACAACCCACTGACATGCTTCAGCCAGCCTGGCAGGACCTACTTCTTACCAGATTGTGGTCCACGCTCACCTGACCTCTTTGACACAGGTGGGCTCCCACCAGCTTTAGCTTCTTCTCTCTCGCACCATTTTTGTTCCCATTTCTCCTTCTTTGCTTTCTTTTGCATTAAATGGATCAGTATTTGGCATATAAGCCAGGGACGAGGACTTCTAAGGGCTTTTAAAAAATTAGATAGGAAAATGACCTTTAGAACAGTTTTAAGTTTCTTAAATGTTCATCTTCAAATCGATCATGTTTTTATCTCTGGTTGCAGTAAATGGGAGCAGATTGGCTATCCATCTAAGAGCACCTGTAAAAATGATCACCAGCTTCCTGAGTTGGAAGATCTGAGGTCTACAGCTCAGTGTCCCAAGGTGGGATGGGGCCCTTGTTTGGCGGAGTCCCCTTCATGACCTGTGGTGACAGTTGGGTGCTTCAGACCATGGTGGAGAGGGGAGGTCAGGATTCACAGCCAAGTCCTCAAGGTGGGTAGTTTCAAATGCTGTGTACTGCCCCCAAAGTCACCAGGTGCAGGTGCCAGCCAGCTCTGCTGGGCAAGTCCCTTCTGCACCTGCTGCAAGGAACAGATAAGACAACTTCCAAACTGTCCAGCCACAGCCCTGATGACAGAGACAAAATACCCCGAGCCTCCCTGCCACCTGACCTACAAGCCCTCTCTCTGCTCACCAACAAAAACGAAGAGAAGCCACAACCCAGGAGCCAGGGTATTGTGATATATGAAATTTACAACTTGTGCTGTGAGTTTGGGGCACCTGAGGTTTGGGGTACCCAGCATTCCTCCCCATCTCCTGCAGGAGCACCCCACAATTTCTCATTTGCATCTTCAGTCTGAAGCCTCCTGCATTCGTTTTCACCCAATCACACAGAGAAATCCAGGGGTCCCTGTAACCTTGACTCATCTCACATGACTGCGGCACCTCCAGGGAGAGATGGGCCACAGCAGGAAGGTGCCCATTTGCCCAGTGGCTAGAACAGATTAGGCACAATGGAGAGCACCCAGGCCCTTTCTCAAAGGAAGATGTCTGGATGACAAAAAGAAGCTCCGAGAGCTGAAGCCTGCCAGGCTCCAAGCTCGCTGCAGAAATCCAATTACCAGCAGGCGTAATGAGCGCGCTCACCCAGCTTCCCCGGGCGGCAGGCAGCCCAGCCAGCTGAGAGCTCCGTTGTCCTGAGTGCGCTGAGGGTGCAGTGGGCGGGGGGTGGGGAGAACCAGGCCAATTTAATAGGAAGCATGGCTTCCCTGAATGCAGAGGCACAGTGTGAATTTTGCAGAATGACTTTCTAACGTTTTTCTTCTAAACCAAAAGCAGGCTGCTCTACAAGTGAGCGAAATACCAGCCCCAAGTGGAGGGGAGCTTTGTTCACAGACGCTTCCCACTGTCACCCTGGCTGACACACTATCAGTCTTTCAGCCCCAAGCATCATGGTATCAGAGGCTCAGCTGTCACTAGAAGTGGCCGCCACAGGGCACATGCAAGAGAGGGGGCACACGGTGTTCCTGCTGGGGTCCTCCCAGCACTGACACTCTGGGAATGAGGCTGAAGGCTACAGTCCCTTCATTATCTTCTGTGCCTACCCTGCGCCCGGCCCTCAAACCCCACTGCAAATCAGACAGCATCTCTATCTGGGCAGGTCCCACGCCTAGGGTCAGACGAGTCACTGGCACTGTAAGGCAGTGTCCCGGGTGGCGAGAGGGATGCTTGGGGCAGCAGGGCGTGCCTGTGGGATGGGAGTGATGCTGTCAGGGAAGGTTTTCTGGAAGGAAGATGATGGTGGGTCTTAAGGCCAAGGGCAGGACATTCACCAAGTGGACAGGGAACGTGAACAGGCAGATCCGTCAGCGGGAACAGCACTTGCCAACAGCCAGCTCAGTCAGGAACCACGGGGATGCAGGGGCTGCTACAGGCGCAGCAGGACAGGGAGGCAAGAGTGGGCCACACCAAGGCGACAAAACCAGCACAGAGCAGAAGCTCCTTTGAGCCATTCCCCTGCCCTGGGGCTGCTCCCATCGCCATCCAGCCCCCCGAGCACATTTAATCACACGCTAAGCTAGCGAGTGGTCTCTCCTAGGGCCCAGGAAGGATGCAGAAAGTGGTATCCAGCCAGGCCAGGGGTTCAGAGGAGTTCACAGTGGGGGAAGGGAAGAGGGAACAGGAGCCGGGGAGGGTGGGGGAAAGGGACAGTGCCCAGGAAAAGACAGGCTCACCGGCTCACCTGCGGAAGCAACGGGACCTGAGTCGTGGGCAAGACATGGGAGCTTCGATGCCACACTAAGGTGGCTGTGCTGTTGTTGTTTTAATAAATTTTACTGTGCGTATTTGAGGTTTATGATGACATGATGTTCCTGGGGACGTAGCAAAACAGTTACCATAGTGAAGCAGCTTGACCCACGTCATCTGTGCTGACCGTGTATGGTGACCGCTACCACCTGCTTGTCTAACAAGACCCCTATGGGATGCCAGTTTACAAACTCCAGTCCTGGTGTTGGCTGTCACTCCCAAGACTGTCCCCACAGCTCCCTACTTACACCCTTCAGAGGGGCAGTCAGGGCTTCAGTGACTGTGGCCTCCCCTCCCCTGGACAGTAAGCTGCCATGGGCAGGGGCACCCTACACTCACAGGACACAGGAGGCCTGCTAGGAGCGCATGTGCCCCATCAGTGTTGTGACCAGTCTGAGCCTCTTGTTTACAGAAGAAGAAACTAAAGCACACTTAAAATTGTGACTCCCTTGCCTGAGGTCACATAGAAAACCAGGCAGAGCTGGAGCCAGCTGACCCCAGAGTGGACTGGGGTGTGAGCCTGGCCCCCATCTCCAGGAGCTCCCCGTCCACAGCTGCGCTGCCCAAGGGGATGCAACGTGAGCCCATGGGAACCTTAAATGTCCTACGGGTCACCTTTAAAATTCCATTTACCCCCAGCGCCAGTCACATTATCCCCACATGTAAGCCACACTGAAGCCAGGACTGAGATAGATCGTTCGCGGTCTCCTTTTCCCATAGAAGACGCTCCAGAACCCAGGGTGTCTTACACATGATCCACTAGGTACCCAACTCCAGTGCTCAGGAGCCCTAGGGGGTCCCCAGAGCCAACTCAGGGCCTGCATATGTCACCAGGCATTAGAAAACTCAGTGACAATGACCACAAGTTCTACAAGCAACACCAGCAGCACCAGGTGGGCACCCACCCACAGTGCACCGAGACTGACACCAACCCCAAGAAGCAGGGATGTCCCCCTCCGGGTTCCACAAACAGAAGCACACAAAGATTAAGCAGCGGCCTGGACCCAAGTGCTCGCAAGGTGGAGCTGGGAGATGAAGCCCCCTCCTCCTCCAGGGAACAGCAATGGTTACTCCTGGGCACCCACTCTGTGCCAAGGCCCAGGACTGGGAAACGAGAAAGCCCAGCAGGCCTGGTTCCGGCCTCATGCTGCACCACTCCGGCTTTGGGGGAGGGCTGGTGGTAAGTGAGGAAACGAAATCATTTGGGATCCTGATGATTCTCAGAAGAAAAGAGGATCCCTACCCAGCATGGTCAGGGAAGACTTCCCCAGGGAGGGGACGTTCAAGCAGGTCCTGAAGGACGAAGAGCTAGCCCGGGCGAGGACAGGGAAAGCACATTCAGCAAACAAAAGCTCTGAGCCAGAAGCAAGTGCGGCGTGTTCCAGGAACCGGCAGAAAGGCGGCCAGAGCTCCCAGCGCTGCCAGCTGCATCTCTCAGCCATTCCGCCGGCCCTCACCCGGTCCCCCCTACCTCAGGGCACTCCCACGCCCTTGTTGGGAAAATGAGGCCAACAAACCTATCTCCAGATTTGATGAACCAGCCAAGGCCGGAGGCTCCCAGCACAGTGCCTGGCAGGGAGTGCACATTCACCACTGCTCTGCAAATGGCTGAGCTGATGAATTAACAAGAAGGTGGAGGAAGAAAATTTTGACATTGTATATATTGTTTCAACACTAGTCACAACAGCCAAAGGTGGAAACAACCCAAACGACCATCCACACACATGCGGACAAACACACAATGGAATATTATGCAGTCACGAAAAGGAATAGAACACAGACACCTGTCAAGGCATGGCTGAACCTTGGAAACACAATGCTCAGTGAAAGAGGCCACTCATGGAAACCATGCACCATATGGTTACATTTATATGAAACTTCCAGAATGGTAAATGCAGAGGAAGAAAGCAGATCAGGGTTGTCGGGGGCTGGGGAGCAACTGTGAACGGCACAGGATTTTCTTTGGAAGTGATGAAAACATCTTGGAACTGGACAGGGCTGGCGGCTGTACCACACTGTGGACGTACTACATACCACTGAATTGCACGCTCTAAACTGCTTGATGTTGTTCAGAGAACTTCACCTCCATTTCTTAAAGGGGGTGAAGAAAGAAAAAATAATTGCTTCAAAGGACAACTCAGACTCAGGCTGCATTAATTAAAATTCTATCAGATAAGCAGCTGGGAACACCAACCCCCAGGAGTGACAGGGTCAAGTGAGAGAAGACTGGGGTTCCAGGGCTAGGAGGTGGGGAAGCCAGGCGGCATCTCCACTGACCACACCCACCCAACTCACCGCCCTCCAGGAAACAGGACACACTCAGTGTTGCTCCCCACCCGCTTCACCTCGAGAAGGGACCAGGGGCTGGTGCCAGGCTCCTGGCTCAAAATGCACGGAGCCAGGCAGGCCAGCGCGTCCCTCTGACCTGGCACACACAAGAGCATTACTGCCACAATGGGCAGTCCCCGCTGGCCATGCAGAGCTCCTTTCATTCCATAAGTGGCCCTTCTGCCAGGCCGGGCTGCAGGGACAGGAGGGCAGGCAGTTATCATCCATGCAGCCTCAGGGCCTCCAAGGTCAGTTTGGGAGCTTCAGGACACCTGCTAGGTCCTGAGGAGGCTCCCAAGCCCTGGAAAGGACAAAGGGGACCTTCAGTCACTAAGGGTGCTACCAAGAGACCAGAATCGCAGCCACCAGCCTCTGCTTGGGGCCACTCTAGGCCCTTCCCTGCCCTTTTACCCTCACAAACATGATTTGCAGAGATGGAGGCTGAGGCCAGCCTCACTGCCCAAGTGGTGAAGCGGACGGGGCTCCATGGGGGCACGGTCCCTTGCACAGATCAGCTGGTAAACAGCAGCGCCAGCATTCAAACCCAAGGTCCATGCAGAGCCTTCTCTGCTAACCACCGCCTGCTAGTGCTTGATTTTTCCTGCAAAGTTCCCCCCAGGCAGTAAGGGGCAGGGCCCAGGAGGATGGAAACATTCTGGAGATGGACATAGCAACGTGAAAGTACTTAAGGCCACTGGACTGTGCACTCAAAAACCATCACTACTTTTAACATTAAAATATTTTAAGAACTGATGAAGTACTAGACCTTAAAGAAATTGTCAGCAAATTTTTAAAAGAGGTATCATTCTATGAATACGATAAAATTCAATTAGAGGCTAATAAAAAACAGAAATCTGGCAAGGGAGAGAACCTGGGCTTCTTGGATTCAAATTCCTGCTCTGGAACTTAGCTGTGTGACCCTGAGCAGGTGTCAGACCCTGTCTGTGCTCATCTATTAAATGAGAAACGGAGGCAAGTCTCCTTCAGGAACTGAATGAACTCAATCAGATTAAAGGCAGCACAGACCAGGGACAGCAAACCCCTCCTGTAGAGGGCCAGGCAGCAGTGACTGTGGCTCACAGCATCTGCCACAACAATGTGCAAAGCAGCCACAGACCATCCGTACACAGATGGCATGGCTGAGTTCCAATAAAACTTTATTTATAAAATCAGGAGTGAGCAGGAGCTTGTCAGCCCAGGCACAGACCTTGGGCTTCACGAGGTGATTCTCAAATGTCAGCTGGTACAACTAAGACAGCGTCTGTCAGTCCACTTCACCCAGGTATGATACTTCTGTGCAGTTCTGGAAATAAATACTAACACCAGAGGCAGGAGCAGAGCAGACAGCCCTGGAGTGCCTTCCTTGCTCTGCCACCCTCCAGAGCTGCCTGCCCTCTTCCGCTCTCAGGCTGGAATCCTCCACCAGCACACGGCCACCTGCCTGCCCTGCCCTGCCCTGCCCTTGATGTCCACAGGGCCCTGGAGAAGCAGCAGCAAAGAAAACACTTTCTGCAGGCATCCGGGGCTTGGAGGTCCCATTGCTGACCTGCGGGGTCTTTTCACAGCCTCCACTCGATTGCAGCAGCACCAGTGACCTCCTTGGATTCCTCTAGGGCGGCATTCCCACGGGCCCTGCAGGAAGGCTGGTTTGCCCTGTAGGAGGTTGCCCTGCTCCCTAGGGCAACCCTGAGGTCTCTCAGGTCCCAGGGAGGGGGGCCCCTGCTGTGCCCTGAGACCCCACTCCTTGTCAGGTGCCCACCTGATCTTCACCTGAGTGGCACTGTGCAGTCATAACAAGAGGACTCGTGCAGAGTGGGAGGCTCAGCAGTGACAGCTAGCTCCCTTACGTAACCCTGCTCCTGCTCTCCAGAAAAAGGCTCTGAGCACAGGGAGGCTCTCAACTTGCTCCGGATCACAAAGCGAACAGCACCCAATCTGGTCCTCAACAGCTCCTCCACTGAGCCCTGCTCCCTGGCTGCTGCCTTGACCACCGTTCCACTGTTAGGACAAAAGAGGTCCGCCAACTTGAGCATTTACTATGCGACAAAGCTAAAAAGAATCATCTTTTTCACAGTGATCACACACTTTCTAGCTATTGGGACTATTTCAGTGCCACCTGTACCAAAGGACCACACCTCAGATCCCCATACTAATGCAGCCAGAGACCACTGGCCCCATTTGTACAGGAAATGAAGGCTCAGAGAGGTTGATCCTCTTGCCTAAGACCACACAGCAATAAGAAATAGGGCACAGGTGAGTCCAACTGCAGAAGCCCTGCAACTTGATCCCACCACCCACCTGTGGTGGCCAGGGGAGGAGATGATCAGCCCAGGAGAACCCGGACACACTGCACACATCCCCACTTTCTCCCAGGGAGGACATCATGTAGTTAGAAAGCCCAGGTGGGAGGCACTTGCCAATCATGACTCCGTGGAGAGCAGGGTCTAAAAGGGAACCTCGGAACCTAGAGGCAAGGTCTGTCCTCAGAGGGCTCAGCAGTCCCACAAGTTCGTCCCCCACCTCAACCCACCCTGCATACCAAAAGAGCAGGCCCTGGATCCTGCCACCTTCTCATGAAGCCTCTCTGCCCACCACACTTTCTCCCTGCATGGGTCCCTTACAGGGCAGGTGGCATTGGGGTGGCCACCTCCCCAGGAAGACAGAGCCCACGAAGGGGTGCCACCTCTCAGGTCTCAGCCATCCGTCTGTAGTGGGTGAGATCTGCTGTGTCTGTAATGACCTAGGAGGTAGAGTGGAAAGCCCATCCAGGGGGCAGCATCAGGGAAAACCACCAAGAAAGTATCTTATCCTGCAAATAGACAGGACAGGGAACGCTGTTCTGGAGGGAAATACCCAGCAAAAATGGGAAAACCTGTGGAAAGACAGCAAGGGGGCACATGTGGCTGTGAAAGGGTGGCAGGGAGAGAGTCAGGTGAGCTATGGGGGCAGTGGGCGCCATGGATGGTTTGTGAAGTACTCATTTCATTTGTTGGGGCACACTGTGACCCTATGAGGGCTTCTTGCTGTGAAAAACCTCAGGTGAGGGTGACTCCCAACTCTAGAGCACTGGGGTCCATCACCGTAGATCTGACACAGGTCTTAAGGACATTTTGCAAAACCCCACACACCTCCTCTGGCCATACATCTGCAGGTATGAAGGCCTCCAAGTTGACAAGTCCTGCTGAGCAAGGAGCCCTGTGGGGGGAGGACCTGGCCAGGGCACACCATCCCCAAACCTGCCTGCTCCCTCCTCCATTACATTGAATGGACCAGCCCCCCACCCCTCCGTAGCCCAGGCCCTGGAGAAAGGGCCAGCTCCACCCACAGCGTCACCCCCACACCACTGGGTCTCCCTGAGTTAGTGGACATGGCATCCGCTGCAGGTAGAGCCTTGGGATCCGGGGCTGAGGCTGTGCCGCCCCGCCCTTCTCACCTCCTGGGCCGCACAGTACCTCGGTTGGTGATCGCTGCAATGTCCGGCCCTGCCTCTTGAGGTTCCGGGGAGGGGCAAGGGGCTCTCCCTGACCTTGATCTACAAGGAGCTGGCAGATGAAGGGAGGGCGTTCCCCAGAGGGATCGCGAGGCTCACAGAAACGCCAAGGTCAGAGTGCCCGCGAGTGTGCGCAGAGGGGGTGGAGGAGGGCTAGGGTCAGATACACTGTGGCTAGAGCTTACGGGGCCTGGCAGAGGCTGGCGGAGAGCCGAGGCTGGCCAAGCCTCAGGAGAGGAAAGGCTGGATGTGTGGGGAGGGGTGTTTCTAAGGCAAAAGCCTCAGCCTGGCAAGCGGCCTCTGTGGGGTGACGAGGCCGGATCCTCGATCCTCAGAAGCCCACGCAAGGAGGATGGAGTGACAGAGCACGGGGCTGCCTGCCTGGGAGCTCGCCAGCTGACCGCAGGGCGCCGCGCAAGGTGCTGGGCACCGCAGGAGTCAATTGCGAGCCATCTCCGGCGGCCCTGTGCGCCCAGGGCGCGCCGGGCGGGAGGGTGGGTGCCAGTCTTTCTTCCCAGCGCTCCAGCCTCCTCCCGGCGCCCACGTGGGCGGAGCGGCGCGAGGGTGTGCGTGGCAGGGGCCGCGGCAGCGTGGGCCGTGCGTGGGGTTGGGTGCGCGCTGGGTAGCTTCCCCGTCCCAGGCCCCAGCCGCCGCCGAGAGGCCCTGGGCCCTTTCCTCCGTGCCACCTCGGCGGGGTCCGGGGCACCACGACCTACCGGGAGGACACGAAGGAGACTGGCCAACCACGCCCCCCGCGCCACTCTCTGGAGCACCGGGTGGGTCCCCTCCCACCCCTCGGCTCGAGGGCGGCACGGGGAGAGGAATGGAAACGCCTGCGGGGTGGCGAGAGGGAGCCGGGGTGCTGGGGGCACGAGAATGGGACGTGAGGGAAGCGACGCAGCGGCCGGCGACGTTGCGGGGGGGCGGGTTTCTGGAAAGGAGGGGGATGGGAAGGGTGGAGACCAAGGGGTGGGATGCACCGGCAGAAGGGGGTCGAGAAGGGTGGCGCTGGCTGGAGGAGGGGAAAGTGGAGACGGGGCGGGGCAGCACCCGTCGCCGGGTCCCCCGGTCGCCAGGTCCGCCCCTCGGTCGCGGGCTCCGCGGGACCCCGCCCGAGCTCGCCTCCCGCTCCCGGCGCACCTGTACCCACCTGCTCGGCGCTCCGGCCCGAGCCGGGCAGCAGCGGCGGGCGTAGTGAGCGCGGTCCCGCGCCGCATCCTCCAGCCGCCCCCTCCCCGCCCCACGCGTACGCCGCTGTCGCCACCGCCGCCTTAGGAAGGACTACACGGAGCAGAAAATGAAGGAATGAAAAATAAATAAATAAATAAATAATCGTCCAAAGCAGCTGAGGAGGGCAGAGGCGCGCGCTCGGCCGCCGGGGTCAAGGCCCAGGCCACCGGACCGGCTGGAGCAGGCGGCCGGCGCGTGCCGCACGCTCGCGGCTGCAGCTCCCGCGGCCCTGGGCACCGGCTCCAGCGCGGCCCGCCCCTCCCCGCGACGCCCCTCCTATTGGCTCGTCCTCCCGCCAGTCAGGGAGATGGGCGTGGCCCACGCTGCCGCCTGGGGCCTACGCCCCAAGCGGTTCTGGCTGCGCTGGGAGAGGCGGGGAGCTGCGCCCTGGCCGCGGGTCGGCTGGCAGACCCGGGACGCCAGATGGGGGCTTTGCAGGCCACGCTGAAGGTCCCAGCAAGCAAGTCCCTGCCCGCAGGGCTCGCGGCCGGGAGGGGGCGTGTGTATTTAAGGCGGGATCCCGGCCATCCTGACCACCGGTGTCAGAAAAGGTGCAACAATCTTCCCTCTTTGTACTGGAGGGGAGGGAGGCCTGAAGGTCAGAGGTTAAAGCGAAAGTTCAAGATGACAAGTAGCAAGTGGCAGAGCCCGAATTCCCACGGAGGGAGTCCCACTCCTGAGCCACTGGGCAGAACCCCTGGGCTAAACCACTTCTTCAAGAGACGGTTGGATGCACAGTGTGCGGTCAAGCTCAGACCTGGAGGGTAGAATTTGGCTAGAAGAAGATTTCATTCATTCAGTGTGGGTCCACGAGTATTTGGTGATCATCTGCTAAGTACCAAGTAGTCCCTAAGGTCTAGGGGCGCCATAGTGAACAGCAGAGAGAAAGCTGCTTCTCCTGTGGCGCTTACTTTGTAGCAAGAACACAGGGAAGAGCAGCCACATGGAGGGAACAGCGTGGTAAGCACCTTGACTGAAGAAAATGGGACATAATCTGAGAACCTAAAGCAAGGGTGGGTCTCTGGCAGCAGAGAAGTGAGTGGGAGGGTGTGGAAAGATGCTCATGGGCACCTGGGCAGTGGCCAGCTCTTGTAAGGCCTTGTAGGCTTTGGGAGGGAGTTTGGACTTTGCCATGAGACGGTCTCATCTGGAAGAGGGTCAATGGGACCACTGTCAGCTTTACGTTTTTAAATGTGTCAGTTAGTCGAGCTGCACTAGCAAACAAGCCCAGATCTCATTGGTTTGTTTCCTGCTCTGCTCCTAGCTGGCCCCTGGGGCTCTGTTCATGGTAGTCAGGAGCCCAAGCTGATGGAGCTGGGCCTTAACTGAGCACCCACAATCAATGCATCAAGTTGTGCTTGGGTTTAAAGCTCCCATCTGAACAGGCACACATCCTTGCCCTCACGTTTAATGGACCAAAAAAAAATCACTTCCCGCCTAGCCAGCCAGCAAGGAGAGGTGCCGACCTCCCAGGATCCAAGGAAGTCGGACTATGTGTGCACAGATCTGAGACTGTCACAAACAGACACTGAAGGAGGCAGTGTCAAGGGGCAGCAGGGGTGCTGTGTGAGGAAGGCATGCTGAGCATCCGAGAGGTCTGTGTGGGGACCTGGAAGGACTTAATGATGGCTTGGACATGAACAGGAGGGAGAAGGCAGCAGGGATGAGGCCTGGGTGTGAGGGGCTGAAGTGCATCTCCCCAGCTCCCCAAAAATTATATGTTGAAGTCCTAACACTCCTCTGCCTCAGAATGTGACCTTACTTAGAAACAGGGTCATTGCCAAGGTCGTTAGTGAGCATGTAACCACATTGAGTGGCTGGTCCCTGATCCACTAACTGGCGTCCTTCTAGAAAGGAGAACTTGGGCACAGACACAGTCAGGGAAATCTGGTGTGGCCACAAAGGCAGAGGTGGGGTGGTGCATTGATAAGCCGAGAAGCCTGAGGATTGGCAGCAGACCACGAGAGGCCCAGAATAGACCTCCCCAAACTCCTTGAGAGGGACCCCGGAAAGGGTGCTGGTGCCAGGCCCCTGCAGAACCGACACAGTAAGTTCCTGTTGTTTAAGAGCTCAGTTGGTGGCTTTAATACATGTGTATCAGTTAAGGATTATGTTTGGCTGAAAAGTCGAAATCACAGTTATACAATGGCTTAAAATATTATTTTTTCTCAGGGACTGGAGCACTAGCTCAGCAGTTACGGCGCTAGCCTGGCATGCACGAGGACATGGTTTCAAACCCCAGCACCACATACACAATGATGTCTCAGAGCAACGAAAGCCACATGAAAAACTAAATAAAACTGATTCTCTCTCTCTCTCTCTCTCTCTCTCTCTCTCTCTCTCACTGTCCCTCTCTCTGTGTTTAAAAAAAATATAGTTATACAGTGGCTTACAAAATTATTTTTTCTCAGGGCCTAGAGCGGTGGCTCACTGGTATTGCACTTGCCTGGCATGTGTGAGGACCTGGGTTCAAACCCCAACACCAGCGACCTGGAGCAGTGGCTCGGCAGTTATGGTACCTGCCTGGCGTGTGCGAGGACATAAGTTCAAACCCTAGCACAGGTCTACAACAAAGTGTTAGAACAATGAAAGCCACATGAAAAACTAAATAAAATTGATTCCCTCTTTCTCTCTCACTCTCTCCATCTTAAAAAGAAAACGAAAAAACAGCACCATGTACGCAACTGAGTGTGGGAGCAATGAAGACCAGATGAAAACTAAATCAAATTGATTCTCTTTTTTAAAAAAATATTTTTTCTCACTTAAAAAAATCAAAAGTCTGCCATCCCTCCCTGTATCTCTTTTTCGCTCCTTCATCCTTAGCGTGTAATTTTCCTTCTCAGAGGATCTTCAAGGTAACGAGATGGCTGCCTCTCATCCAGCATCACATCATTATTCCAGTCAAGAAAGGGAATTGTAAAGGTGCATCCCTGCAACCACTCCCTGGACCTGCTCTCCTGGGAGGTCATGAGACCTCTTCTGTCTCGTTGATCAGAGGAATAGCCCATAGCCACCCCTGAGTTCCAAGGAGGCTGGGAAATTAAGAAAAAAATTAAGGAGGGCGCATTGCTGCTTGAAAACAGTATGGCTGTCTTGGTGAGGAAGAGAAGAATGGATTTTGAACCGGCTGCCAGCCTTGGTGGTCCCAAGTTACATTGGACCTGAAAAAGAATTTAAAAATTACAAATAAAAACTTCAGAATAATATTTATAACAATATTATATTATTAATAGTAATAATATTATAATTATTCTTTATAATATTTGGAATAACAAAACATAATTTTAATGCTTTAAGTTGGCAAATATCACAAATATTACAAAATCCAGAAAAAATACATTTACTAATTAACTCTGATGTGCCCCAGTATAATATCCTGTTCTGCAATTGTTTAGCTTCATCCTTTTTGATTGTCTCTTCATAGAATAATGATTTTATATTTTTCCTATGGAGGAAATAGAAAATCCAGAGTTCTGTGATACTGTAAAAAATTTAAGGGTAGTTTAGAAAACTTTCTCAGCCTCACTGCTCATTATTGGCAATGGTGTTTGCATTTTGGGAACTGTTTTCAAATTGGAAAAATTACTATCTTTGGGCTGGAGCTGTGGCTCGGCAGTTACAGCGCTTGCCAGGCATGCGCAAGCACGCGAGTTCAAACCCAGCACCACGTGCACAACAAAGTCTCAGAGCACCAAAAGCCACATGAGAAACTAAACATAGTTGATTCTTCTTTCTCTCTCTCACTGTCTCCCTCTAAAAAAAAAAAAAAATCCTATCTTTTTTCCCATAAATGAATGTTAAGATTTGGAAGAATGACATTTCTTTCAGTTTTCTTATTGTGATTTTAATAACGTTCGTGATGAAAGGCAGGTGTGCCGGTTGAAACTATTTCTTCCTAAACCTTAGCACCCTTAGCTGGGGGAGAAGACTGGGATGCCTGTGCTCCTCTGTGCCCTGCTTAATGAAGCCAGAGTAGCAGGGCCCATGTGACACGGAGGCCTGCTGGAGGCCGAGGGGTCCCGTACTGGGTGGTCCCCAGGTTGCCCTGTGACTGAAGGCCTGCAGACTCCAGGGACAGGAAGGACTGTTTTAAGCCGTGTGTCTCTTCCTCTGCCCGTAAACTTCTGACCCCAGGCACATTGCTGGCCTGATGCCCTTGGTCGGCACTACAGGTGGGGGCACTTCTGGGAGCCGTGGCACCTCTCAGCCAGCAGTAACTGGACCTGCACAGATTGGCTCAGACCCACATAAACTCAGCCCCAGGCACCCTGACTCCGCTTCCCTTCATCCGCATCCCCCAAGGCTCCATGTTCAAGAGCAGGAGGTCATGGGGACAGAGACCAGAGCTCTGGTCTCTTGATGAGCTGTGATCCCACCAAGACCCACATGCTCAAGTCCTCTGCCCCAGCACCTTGGAATGTGGCTAGGTCTAGTGATGAGGTCTTTACAGGGGTCTTTAAGGTAAAACGAGGTCATTAGGGCGGAGCCTGTTCCAGTGTGACCTGTGCCCTGGTGAGGAGAGGTCAGAGCACAGTAAGCAGGGAGGACGGCCACGTGAGGACACAGGGAAGAGGCCGTCCACACCAAGGAGAGGGGCCTCAGGAGGAGCTAGCTCTGCCCACACCTTGACCTTGGACCTCAGCCTCAGCGCTATGTGTAACTGTCCCTGTCCTGCAAGCCATCCCACATGGGACTCTTGGCTGTGGCAGCCCTCACAGTGGACTGAACCAACTGCAGCTCACATCTCATTCTTGTAAAATACCCAAAACCATGACCACGTGATCCCATAGCTCAGGCCTTCCCAGGCCCTGGGAAGGTCTGTGTGTAGGCTTCTCCAGCCTGGCAGTGAATTCCGCTTTACTGCCACCAGGGTGCCACTACATGACCCTCAGGGAAGCCTGGGTGCTGTCTAGGCACCTCCATGGTCTCCTTATCAAGGACAAGTGGGGCCCCCAGGGACGCAGCGGGCACACACACACCTGGCAGTGAGCCTTTGGGCCATGGGCTGTGCTTCTGGGGCAAGAGGAAGGCTAGGAAAAGAGCGGGCATTGGCTGGGCTTGCTCAGTAGCAGCAGATAGGCGCAGCTATGAGTAGTAACTTAGTTAATCCTCTCGAGGGCCCTAGGTAAGGAGAGATTGGGGCACCTGCCCAAGACAACAAGCCAGGAGAGCCAGATGGGAACCCTGGCAGCCTGGCTCACAGGTAAATAATAATCACTTCCTGAGTGACAGTGACTTCTACACAAACCACGCGCCGGGTGCTGGGTTGAGCTTCACATGCTGACTCATTTTAATCTCTGCTTTATCCTTGGACACTGAAGAATCTAAAGATGTAATAACTTGTCTAAGGCCACCAGCTGGTGAGTGGCCAGGCTGGGGTTTGAACCAGCCAGCCCAGCTTTAGAGGCAGCAATAACCACTCCTACAAGCAGGGACCAGCTTGTGTGCTTCTGGGGGGACACCAGGGACAGCTCATGCAGCCCCCTGAGGCAAGGGTCCCAGAAGCCAGTGCAGGGGGAATGGGAAGCATTGGCTTGACCGCACTGTGGCTGTGTCCCTGGACATCTGCCTTCATGCCCTGAAGCCTGGCTCTGCTCGGTGCAACTGATGATGCCACAGCCCACACCCACCAGGCTGGGACTGAACCCTGTGCCCACTGTTTGCTTCTGTGCCACCAGGACCCTTGGCGCCCTTGCCTGGGTACCGGGAAGAACGGCACGGCCTTTGCAGGCTGCGGAGCTGTTTAAATAGATCCTGGCCGTGCGGGACGCGTGACCAGCTGGCCAGCACTGCTGCACTCTGAGCGCAGTGCTTCCGGTGCCCTGAGAGGATGCGTGCGTGCTCTTCCCACCTTCCCGACGCCTGTGGCCGAGCTGTGAAGAGACTCCAGAAACCACGCCGACAGTGCTACCACGCACATATGCAATCACACCTTCCGAAGCCTCTAGAAACCACATCTGCTTTCCGGAGCGAGGGTACTCAGCTGCAGAGCCACTGATAGTCCAGGCAGAAGCATTCTTTGAGGAGGGACATTGCGCAACACATAGCAGTGTCCCTGGCCTCCACCCAACAGATGCCCGTGGCATCTTTCCCTGGGGTGTGACAAGTAAATACAGCTCCAGAGGGTGCCAAATGGCCCTCCGAGGGTTGGGAACCACTTTCTAGACACAAGAATGGAATGCTAGGTCATGGGGCACGAACGTCTTCAACACAGCAAGGTGCCATGAAACAACTTTCCAAAACATGTATGCCAATTTCTATTCAACTGCTGGGGAAGGAACGCTCAGGTCTCCCCAAATCCAGAGGCTGAGCTCCTAATCTGTAGGGTGATGGCACTGGATAAGATGAGTGAGTCGAAGCTTCACAGGTGGAATTAGTGCCCTTATCAGAAGAGACCCGAGAGGGGCTGGAGCAGTGGCTCAGCAGTTACAGCGCTTGCCTGGCATGCGCAAGGAGGCGGGTTCAAACCCCAGCACCATGTACACAACAAGGTATCAGAGCAACCAACGCCATGAGAAAAACTAAATCAAATTGATTCTTTATCTTCCTCTCACTGGCCTCTCTCTTAAAAGAAAAGAAAAAAAAAAGTGGAGACCCAAGAGAACGATCCTTTGTCTTGCGAGCGCACAGCGCAAGGTGCTGTCTACAAGCCGCAGTGAGCCCCTGCCAGGCCCTGCTGTGTTGGCACCTGCTCGTGACCTGGAGCCTCCAGCGCTATGCGGCACTGAACTCCTGCTGCTTGTGGCCTGGTCTGTGGTATCTCTTGTAGAGCCCCAAGCTGAGGAGTTGTCAACCCTCAGTCTGTAAGAAGCCCAGTTCCTCTACGTCCTGGCCAGCATACAGTGTTGGCAAAATTACGCCTTTGCCAGCCTGGTGAGAGGAAAGCGGCGTCTCAAAACAGCGCGGTTGTGGATTCCTCTGACGACCCGCAAGGCGGGACTTCGTGCTTGTGGCGACTCAGATTTCCACCCACAAATCCACCTCTCAGGCCTTCGCCTGCCTTCCTCCCGGGCTGTGTTCTTCTTGCAGATTTCGGGAATTCTTCACACCTTCGGGACACTAGTGTTTTGCTGGGGGTCTGCTTTGCATAGATCTTTTTCAGTTAAGCGTTTGTCACTTCATAGTATTACGGCTTCCTGTGGGTGAATAGAAATATGATTTTTAATATAGTCCACTTTCTTCTGTTTTCCATTATGATTCGTGCCTTTTGGGTTTTGTTTGCCTTGAGGCAATAAAATTATATTCCTGTATTTCCTTCAGAATGTTTAAAGTTTTATTTTTTCTTTTGAGAATTTTATTGTCCCTGGACCAGAATGGAGTTCAGTGGGTGGCGGGGACCACAGGTCCTATTTCCTTTCTTCCCTCAGGGGAATACCCAGCTGTCCAGCATCACTTATTTAAAACTCCATCCCTCCTCCCCAGGAGGGCAATCCAACCCAAGACATCTATCAAGTTTCCAATGTGCCTGGTCTGCTTCCCTTGCTCCGTCTGTCTGTCTGTCTGTCCCTGCACTAATGTCACACTGTCATGGGCACTGCAGCCTCCATGGCCATCTCGCCACGCCACCCAGCCTGCTCATACTCTTCAGAGCGTTTGATCTATCCTTAGCCCCTTTCTCTTCCATATAAATTCTGGAGCTAGCTTGGCAACTTTTGCCAAGAACCCTATTGGGGATTGTGATGGAAATGGCATTGAACCTATCACGCCATTTGGAGAGAACCGACATCTTTTAAGATTGAGTCTCCTAGTTCTGAACCCCTCTCTCTATTCAAGTCTTTTAAATGCCTTTCAGTAAGCAATTATAATCTGCATCAAAGCCTTACATATCTGTCAATAGATCTATTTTTCAGTAAATTTGTTTTGATGTGGTAAATGGTATCTTTCTTACACTCATAAATGTTACCTAGAGAAGAGGCAGAGGAGTCTATATCTGTTTGTTAAATCAAGTCCGCTGGCTGCACTGTTCACATCTTTTCTGATATTACCAATTTTTTTCACTCTT